>KZ826356.1:302677-313893 GCA_003184635.1 Aspergillus sclerotiicarbonarius CBS 121057 | reverse complement strand
GGGGCAGGACTATGTTGGAGGGCGGTTGGTAAGAGGTAGGATGCTTGGATGGGAAGACATTATGGCTACATACTGAGGTTGTTGTCTTTGGGGATTGACTGATTTCTGGCCGGATTGCGAGCTGGTGACGAGCTGCGATTGCGATGCGATGCGATGCGCCGACGATGTCATCGCCAAGACTGGGTGGCCTGTGCGCGTTTTTGATGGAGAATCGGTGGTATTAGGGGACAATTACAGGGTTCTATTAGGCGTGCAGGACCACTGGGACGTTGGCAAGACATACAGCTACGGTTTATCGCTGAAATGGACCGGCATAATAAATCATGTTAGATATCTATAGTCTACAAGAAGCGAAGATGTACCTAGGCCACAAAGTCAGCATCGCAACCAGAATTCCACCTAGCAAATAGGTCGCAAGAAAAGGTGCTTCAGAGAGGTGAGAAGATTGGTTTAAAGCTGGTTTTTGTAGACACAGCATAACATCAAGCAAAGGCTGAGTCTTGCTACTCTGGCCCCAGCGGACTCATCAGATGCAGAGATGTAGAAAACGACGAGAAAAGAAAGCTTCGACACTCACATCATCCAGCAGCCCCAAGCCAGTCCTCTATCGAATCAAGCACTTTTGGACGACCCTCCCAAACGCCATGCTAAACGACCCAATACCAAACAGTAGGAACGAACGCATCACTCGGGCTATAGAGGCACCATTAGCACCTAGACAAGTTAACATCGTGGGAAGGAAATCTTACCGCAATCTTCCCCTTCCGCTTCTTCATATCCGCCAACTTCCTCCTGTCATTATCAAACTTCTTAAGCAGCTGGTTCTGTTTCTCCTTCCGCTTCTCACGAGACTGGAACCGGTAGAAGTCCTCCAAGCCCTGCGACTTCTGCTTCTGCTTCTCAATCAACTCCTTAGCCTCATCCTCGTGAGCCGCAGCAGCCAATTTTGGCCCAGACGTAACAGTGATGAAGCCATCCTCGTCCGGCTCCTGTGCCTTGCGGGCCTCCTCCCGCTTCCTCGCCTCCGCGACCTGCGAAAACACCGTCATATAATCATTGACCGTGCGCAACAACTCCGCCCGATCCGGATACCTCAGCTGGTCATGGTTGAGATACCGCTGCAGTCCAAGAGAGGGTAGACGGTCTTCCACCCCCTCGCCCCAAATAATCTTAATTTCCTTTTTCGCGGCCTTGCGCGCCGCTTTCAGACTCGCTTCCATGCTGGGCTTGTCCGCGAAGACAACGATGGCGCGGGCGCCGCTCTTCTGGAGCTGTCGGTCCCAGGTAGAGGGGAGCTCGACATCGTCCAGTTGGACTTGGAGTTCATCGGCCGTGACCCGCTTGCGTTTCTTGCTCATGATGCTGGCTTGCGGGGCGGCGCCCTTTTTCTTGCTCTGGACGGCTTCGAATTCGACCCGTTCCACACGGCCGGCGGATAGTTGCGTGCCGAAGAGGTGGCGCAGATGAGCTTCGGTCGTGTCCGCGGGGACGTTGACGATGAACATGGAGCGCGGGGTGTCGGCGTCTGGGATGCGAGGCTCGTGGGCTCGGAGGTAGAGATAATGGGTTGCAGGTTTTGCGAACGCTGGGGTGGAGGGGAATCGCAAGGGCAGGATTGAGAATCCCGCGATTTCGAGGTCTTTCTTCATTTTGGACGACTCTCAGAGAGATGTGTGTTGAGATGAGAGAAGGAAAAGGAGGGTGATTGGTAGTGCTTGCGGAAATTGTATTGCCGCAAAATAGTTGGTCGCGGAGAGACTTTTACTTTAGCGGGAAATTTTGCAGCGGCAATTTGGAAGGCGGAGAGCAACTCTTCCCATTCGGAATATCAAACTACTCCGTCCTTGTGTTTTACATGACACCAGGAATAATTGGTTGCAGACATTAGACATCATAGTACATCGCGGTCGCAGATAGATCGCCTTGGCAGAACCTCGACATTACTGGAATTTTAAAATTTCCCCATATGGTGCTTTCTGATTCATCCATAATCCGCCTTCAACCACTGCTCTCTTATCGGAATCACACCTTATCGGGGTCATTGATCCCACCATTGGTGATGACATACGTCGCCTCTTTTTCAGGGCAGTCTATAGGCCGTTAGAATGGTAACGTGGGCGCCATCCGAGATGACAGACCGGGGGAATCCTGAATCTTAGCCACCCGCTCTTCACCACGGCCCTTACGGAGGAGCACCCGAGTCGCAGATGCGTGCGCCAGCACATGGCCACCGACAGGCTTGCGGCCATCAGCTCCAGCGAAGAGCGCACTAGCACCAGGGTCACTCTGGACTTGGTTTGTCTGTGGTCATGTAAGGGCAATTCATCTACATGACGGAGGAGAACAAACCATCAGGACACAGATGTTGAATTCTGTGATAACAACATGAGCCCTGCAGGATATACCCGGAGCAAGTCAACCACATACCTTCAGCCATATGAGCAAGCTTCATCAGGAACTGATTCAGCTTCTGCTGACGGTCTGCGAGCTCCCCACGCCCGCAGTAGTCAACCCTGAAGCAATTCATAATGCTATCAATGATCAGCAGCCTGTACTCTCCCCCGGCAAATTCTCTGCTAAGAGTATTCAGCAACTCCAATTGATGCTCGCTGTTGAGCGCTCGAGCATAAGCGATGTTCTCCTGAGCAGCATCAGTATCGATACCAAAGCGCTCTGCGATCTGGGCGATCCGCTCAGGTCTGAAAGTCCCTTCGGTATCAATGTAGGCGACCTTGCCGTCCGCTCCACCCATTTCCTTGGGTAGCTGGGCAATGACAGACATGGTGTGCGATAACTGAGTCTTGCCGCATCGGAACTCCCCGAAGACTTCGCTGATGCTCATGCTCTGAAAGCCTCTAAGCCGCATCAGCCGAATTACTTCACTGCAGCAATAGGATAATGCAACCCTACCCTCCCAGGATCGAGTCGAACTGTTTGCTCCCAGTAGAGATCCGGACAATCCTCTTCCGCTGATGGCACAGCTCCATTGCCGTAATAAACCCAGAAGCAGAAGGCTGCACAGTTAGCAATGCACATCTTCATGGACGATGTCTGCCATCAGCCCATACCAAGCTCTTCTGAATAGCATCCTTGATTTTCTCAACCTTGACCTCACTGAATCCCTTAATCTTCAAGAGGTTCTTGCGGGTGGCACTATGAACGGACTGCACACGTTAACGTTCAAACACACTGGGAAATACCAAATGCCCATGGGGATAAAGTAAATCATACAGCAACTGTGTAGTATCCATTTGTCTTCAGCTTTGTGATGTCCGCCACACCAATACCTAATGTCGATCAACATCCGGATCTGAGTGAGGCGAACAGATGAGGAAATACCATGGGCTTGGATGGTATCAATATCAACGATGAAGACCTGTCGAGACCAGAGGTCATCCCAATGTTAGAGATAGACAGACAAGTGAGTTAATCAATGTCAAGGTTCAGAACGCTGTAGAAGGGAAGGGAGAAGTAGCTACATCATCGTTGAATTCGTCGCTGGTATCTGAACCGGGCATGGTGGTCACTGATTTGAGCTTATACAACGGACTTTAGGTCGGAACGAGGCGGTAGATGGGATCGAATGCCAGCTCCTTCTAAGCAACAGAGCAGCAAGTGAGCTGAGATGTCGACGGGGCAGATTGGCCCAGCGTCACGGGGTCTGGTCGTAACAGGAAGAACAGTATCAGGCCCAACCTCGGGAATTCAAGTATGGCCACTCTTCAAGCCCTAGCCATAGTCATAGACAGCATGGATAGACGGCTCCAGGAGTCATCCTTCACACGGGATTAATCGGATAGCTTGACCTAGACAATGATAACACTATCTGAGACCTTCTCCAACCCGGACGCTCCCGGAATAACGTCTCATTCAACCAAGACACCACCTTGAACTGGAAATGCTTCTGCTATTTGCATTTTATCTTTTTTTGCTTCCCATTCGACGAATATATGGAGGATATAGTACGAAAAGATGAGGTAACCACCGCGCCAGGTACCTTCAGACCATTCACAATCTTCATCACACACAATCCCATCCGTACCAACTTGAAGCCTCTTCCCATGCATATCAATGCGCTTGCTTCGGTTCACCAATGTCTCTCCTGCGCTCCTTTTACCCTTCACCTCGCCTGGCCTCGTCTCCTTCTTTTCTTGCCGCACCTATATTTGAAAATGAGAAAGATACCCGAGGAGATCAATAGACGCCAACCCTAAGAACCTGAGCCGTGTATAGGATCCAAGCAGTAAGGGAACCTAAGACTTCGTGAAACTTTTGTTCGTCGTATACATAATAGGAATAGAAAACGGTCGGTGCCGAGATGTGAAACAGGAGGGGCGCAATATATGCAAAGGAAGAAACATGGGAATAATGAAAAATGCGACCGATATCGGCAAACCCTATTACAAAAAGAAAGAATGGAAACAGGCTCCCATGAACTGGGATCGATCAGTCATAAAAATCGTCCTCTATGCGACAGCGGTAGTAGGAGCCGCAGCCGCAACAGGAGCAGCCTCGGCGCTGGTCTCGCCAGCGGCGGCGACAGGGGCAGCCGGAGCCGCAGCCGGAGCAGCGGCATCGACAGGCTGCTGAACGGCGGCCTCGTTGTTGGGGCAGTCGCGAGAGATGTGACCGGCCTGGGAGCACTTGTAGCAGACCTTGCCAGCGGAGCTCAGGGGACCGCCATTGGGAGCAGTGCAGTCGCGGGAGATGTGGCCCTGTTACTATCATGAGCCTGGGCGCTCGCATCGCATCAGCATATAGCAAGGGCACTTACCAGCTTGCCGCAGGCGTAGCACTTCATGGCCTGAGCCTGGCAATCGCGGGCGAAGTGGTTGGGACCACCGCACTTGTAGCAGGTAGCAGCGCGAGGGTATCCGTATCCACCACGGAAGCCACTGTTGAATCCGCCGCGGGGGGCAGGGGCGGCCCGGGGAGCACCGGAAGCAGGAGCCGGGCAGTTGCGCTAGGAGAAGGTCAACGGCTTGTCGCGAAGACACAGGCTGGGATTGACGAGAAACGTACGGCAAGGTGGCCGGGCTGGTTGCAGTTGTAGCAGCGGCCGTTGGCACCGTTAAGGCGCAACGTGGGACAATCGGCCTGAACGTGGCCTAGACCCTGGCAGTTGTAGCATTGCTTGGCTGGATCGGATAGATATATCAGCATTCCTGTGCATTGCGGCCACGAGGTTCAGAAAACCTTACTCTCCGTGGTACGAGGACGCGGGCAGCTGCTGGACTCATGGCCTGTCGATGGATCAGAGATCTTGTTCGAGCTACGTGACACATATATGGAACCTACCAGGCTGCTTGCCTGTCGAACCACGTAATTATCAGCAAATGATGCACCAGAAGCAAATTTCCAATCAATGGGGCCTACCCACAGTTGTAGCAGAGACGCTCGGACGAAGAGCAGACCTCTACGTCAGGCCGTTAGCAAATTCCAGCCTGGACCAAGGCGTTTCTTCCCCAAAGCAACTAACCAGCGTAGTGGCCAATGTTGCCACACTTGTAGCAGGCACGGCGAGACAACAACATCTTGTTGGAAGAATTACGCTATAAAAGGAGAGAAAGTCAATCCATCAGCGCTTCTGGTCCAGGCTTGTATCCGGTGCTTGTAGAGGGTTCTGATCGACATAGCAAGTGGACGTCATGGAACAACTCGTCGGAGGCGCAAATAGACGGACCCGACATGTCCAATGCGCGAAGCTGCCGCAGATGAAGTGCAAGCGACTGGCCGTCCAATGCGGTGCCCATAACCGAGTTGTTTCCCATGGCGGAAGGATGCGGTCAAAAAAACGGAAAGATGGTGGAACGAACTGAAGTCGTCGCGAACCGGCGGATAAGGGTCACGAGGGACATTTGACAGCACTCACTTCCTAGAACCAACAACAAATATTTAAAACTCCTTGTCAATCGGACTGCTTGGATTGTCAGCTTGAGAACCTTGGAGGAGGAGCAGCAGCACTTCCGACAGCCCACTCTTGAGACTCGAAAAAGTGGGCTGACAAAGCCAAAGCGATCAAATGGGGGAAAGCGATAGGGAAAAAAAAAAAAAAAAAAAAAAAAAAAGGCACACACACCCAGCACTGAACACTAGACCACACAGCAACACCAATCCCTCCGGGCCACGAGCGAAGAATAAGCAAAAATGATACTCTTGAACGGTTTCTTCCAAGTCACAAAGACGGCCGAGTAAGAAAGGATTTCGATCGCAACAAGTTAAGCGATGAAGCTAAGCAAGGAAACGGAAAGACACGACCGTCGCCGGCTTTCTTTTTTCGTACGGGGACTGGAAAGGTACCGGTTTGAATTGAAAATTACCTTGGGTCCCGGCCGTTCCCGTATCGCGTAAGGTGGTTGACCCCCGGATTGATTGGCGGTTGGCCATGGGTGTGCATGGCCTGAGGCGCACATTCTCGTTATTACTCGTATTACCCACCTGGCCGTTGTTCTTCTCGATGACATGCAGCTACTAACTAAGTAGGTGGCGCGCCCTCTCGAGTCTCGACTCCGGTGCGCTTTGCTTTTTGATCTAGAGGAGACACGTCCGAAGCCGGGGTCGGACCCGTTACAAGTAGGCCCAGTCTAGATCTGCTCCCAAAGGAGGAAGGACGAGCTCCATCACGAGCAGTATAGGTCAGATCGGTACCGAGTACGCTGTATGGTTATCGTCAAGTCCAAACCGTGAAATTCATAACCGCATCCAGCGGGCGATCAAGGCCAGCGGTTTGCAAATCATGGATGCCCTCTTAGCTTCCTTGTCACCTTTCCAAGGTTCGCACACGTATCATCTACGGTACGTTCCGATCGCGTCGCTGGCAGGAGTAATGGAACGCCCTTGACTGATCAACATGTCCGGTCCCGAATGTCATCTTGCCCACAATGGCTGTCGCGTGGTGAAGATATGTATTATTAGTGATTTCATACAGGCTATTCTAACTCCAGCAAGATGCTAGTCTTCATCTCTTTTCCTTTACTCTTCCTTCTCGACCACAGCCGGGGCCTTGAGCTCACGGCTCTTGAGGAAATCCAGTCCTTCTCCGCCCTGTAACTCAAAACGTCAGTCTTGTTTCCTCATTAGCGCAAACCCAGAAACACTTACGTAGCTGATCAAGGGAGAAACCTCCACACCAACGGCCTCAGCCTCGGTGACAACAACACCACCGGCCTTCTCAATCCAGCGCTGGCCCTGCTTCATGATGTCTGCCTTGCTAGTATCGGGGTCGTCCTCTCCAGTGCCCCGGGCATTCTTAAGAGGCGAGAACTCGTCCTCACGACGCACCTCGATAGAAGCAAACTTCTCCAGAGGGATCATCGGGAAAACATCAAAGACAAACTGCTCGAGCTTAATGCCGTTGGGCTTCTCCGGCTTGAATGCCTCGCCGGTCTCGGGCTTAATGCAGGGGATCTTCTTGCGGGCAACGTGGTGAGGCAGCTTGTGGGACCAGCTCTCGATGGACTCGAAGAAACGGAAGGAGTAGTAGTGGTTCACGATGTTGGCAGCCCGAAACTTGAGCACGTCGGGCTGCTTAGGGTCCTTGGCCTCAGCCGTCTCTTTGTCGATCTCGGAGTATTCGACGACGTCAGGCTTGCCATTCTTCTGGAGGATCAGACCCACCGACTCGGTGGCATTGCGCTTCCGGACGACCTTGGTGGCAATATCGACATCCTTGGAGGCGGCAAAGCCGATGAAGACGGGGTCAGCAACCTTGACTAGGCAGTTGTCGACACAGTAGGTGTGGATGTGCGCAATCCCACGCTTCCGCATATCCTCCCTCACTCCGGATGTCAGAAGGGCCAGGTAGATACCACCGTTGCCATCGGGCGCAACAGCAGCCTAGATTGTAGAGTTAGAAAGTAGCTTTGACCAGGCATATATACAACCCACGTACCTTGGACTTGCTCTCCATCAGAATCTTGCCCTCGTTAGAGATGCAAGGCAAGACACCCTGCTCAAAGATAACCACGTTGCTCTTGTCGAGTCCGAAGTAGTTGTGCTTCTGGAAGAAGTCCTCTGTGGGCTGACGAGTAGGTCCACTGGTCATGACGTACCAAGGGATCACGGCATCCTTGCCAGAAAGCTTCTTCGCAAGGAGCTGGAGCTTAGCAATCCGCTCCGCCTGGATCTGGAAGAGGGACTTGTGACTGGGGAGGCCGATGTCAAAGCATCCCTTGGGGGCAGAGCTTCCCAGACGGGTGCCTTGTCCACCAGCCATCAACACCACTGCCACCTTGTTGTCTGCCACCAACTGCAGACCTTCATCGTACCACTTCTGGATGTCCTTGGGGTCTGAGTCGAGGATCGACGCCGTGGCGACGTCGGGGAGGGGTTCGAGAGTGACGGGGCCTTCCTGGGCCTTGGGAGGGTTCAAGGCCTTGTCGGCCAGCTCGTTGATGCGGGTAGGGTCGAAGTTGCTCAACTGGTGGTAGAGCTGGGTCTTTTCGGCGGGCTTCAGCTCGTCAACGAACGCAAACACTTGCCCTTGTCCTGCATCGGTGTACTTCTGCTTCAGTTGCTGGAGTTCCTCGTCCGAGGGCTCCCGAAGCGCGGGCTCAGACTGGCCATGGAAGAGGTTGGAGACGGTTTCTTTGATCGCAGCAGCAGCCATGGTTGAGAATGCTGAACAGATTGGTGATAGAGGATCGGGGATAGAAAGAGAAAGGGGGGGGAGGAGTAGAGGGGTATGGAGGGGAAACAGGGAGGGAGGGAAGCAGGAAAAAGGCACGGAAGGGAGGTGGGGGGAAGATGTACAGGTGTAAAGCGCGGGGTGATGCTGGAGCTTGCAGAGAGGGGGGGAGCTGTCCGTCAAGAATAAATACCACCACTACAGGCTACGTAGTCCACTGTCCATCAGCAGCAGCATCATCATCATGCTGCCGCTGCCAATATTATTATTGACCATCGGGATCCCTGAATTTCAATTGATTATTTTTAGACGGACTAGCGACCGCCGCCGATACATTACTATGGCTTATGAGGGGCCACTATTCTCTCACGCCCATCAATTGTTCGATCGCAGCCCTCGTCCGGTCCGGAGCAGCCAATCACCGGCGCGTCGTGGTGGGTGGGTGGCGGGGCAGCCGTGGACCCGGTTTCACCTCACCGACTGCGCAGTTGCCTGAACCTCAAGAGTGAGGACGAGGAAACCCAATCAAGGACGATGGATTGATTCTAACTGAAGCTGGCTCTCGTTCCTGGCTAGCCCATTTTAGCCCTTGGGAGCAGGCTGGGCCCGTGGTGTTGGCGCAGTGCATCAGCCATCAACACAGCCTGGATAGGTCCGTCCGATGATGGAGGGGCTGTGATCAGTGCCTTCTTGCTGCCTGTCCACCTGACCCCTGAGATGCCTGGACCTGTCAGGAAGCCAGGAAGCCAGGAAGCCTGATGGGAGGGGGTACCGCCAACTCTTTTCTTTCTTATATTTACAGGGTCATGCTTCCAGCCTATGACAGTCCTGGCCGGGTCCCATAGGGGTCCTCGCTTATAATACTCTTAGTTTGGTATATATTCCACCTCCCCCAACCTCAGCGACGCCGCCTTTCTCGATATCTATCATCATCCCGTCGATCCCGTCGACGGTCTCTGTCGCCGTAGGAATCCCGCCGTGGGGGGCTCCGGCTGTAGGACCGATCCCGGTACCGACTGCGATTGGAGTCTCGCCTGGGACTTCGACTGACTCGCCGCTCCTGTTGTGAATTCCTCTGTGGGCTTCGACTGTAGGACCGGTCCCGACGAGCAGGCCCCCCCTTGGGCTCATTCTTATCGAAGACCATATGATAATCGTCCCGGTGCCGGGTGTTTTCAGATGCCCGATACTGGCGCTTCTTTTCTAGGCCGGCCACGCCACCAAAGCCGCCCCGCTGGCTGCTGCGCTTGGAGATGGTAGCATTGCGCCAGCTCTCGGATAATTTAGATACCTGGTTGAATTATTAGCAGCGTTGGAAAAGAGCGCCCGGACAGTAGACTCACACTCTGGGAGAAATCCACGTGGATACGGTGGTCGTCAATCAAGACCCCTTGCATCTTGAAATATGCCTGCTCACAATCCTTTTGGTTTTCAAACTCTATGAAAGCGTACTGTAGGCTGTCACCGGTTCGCTTATCCCGGATGACCTCACAAGACAGAATGGGCCCGAAGCGACTGAAGATCAGGTTCAGATCCTCATCTAGTCGAAGGAATTAGTTTCAGTGAGATCGAAGGGTGATGCTGGGATTATACCTTGAGTGACCGGGTTCAACTTGCAGACGAACAATACGTTCTCTGGCGGCTTCACCTCTGCGAACGGAAGATCGCCAACCATCTCCAGTGTCAATGCCTGCGCCCTTGCCTCACGCTCCCGCCGGAGCTTCTCCATTGCTTCCTCGTCCATGTCGTCCTCCAGCTCCTCATCGTCAGCTATCCTCACCGTCGCCAGCTGCGCCTTGGACGGCACCGGGCTCTCCGGGGGCTCCACCAAGCCCGGGGGGTCTTCAAAGGGGTCATCGAGAATAGCAGTATGACGGATACGGATGTCTTTGAGCGGCCGACCGCGATCATCGATAAAGGCCTCATTGACCTTTTCCAGGACATCAAAGCCCTCGACGACTTTCCCGAAGACCACGGCCTTGCCATCCAGATAGTCGAGGTTGTCTCCGAGTGTGACGATGAATTGACTAGCGGCAATGCGCAGATCAGGGTCATTGGGGGAAGGAACGGTAGCCATGCTCACCGTCCCGCGCTCATCATGCTTCAGCTTGGGCGGGAGCTGGAGGGGAAATGTCCGGTGAGAAGGGCCTTGCAGCAAGCCCCATATCGACGATCCGCCATCGCTTTCTGGGGAGTCGGGTCCAATCGGATCGCCGGTCTGGAAGGTGAAGTTCTTTTGGACGCTGTGGACGGGCGAAAAATTATAGTATTTGACCTTGCATAGCTTTAAAAAGCTAGAACGGAAGACCATAGACAGCTTAGTTCTTGTTCAGCCACTCAACTTGTACGCGCGCATCAAGCGCCACAGAAAAACGGGGAGTGAAGGCCAGGGGGTTGCTCACTTTTCGCAAGCTTGAGGGCACTCGTCGACCAGCAGGTCAATGACGATGTCACCTAGCGAGGTTTCCAGCAGGACGCTCATGGCGAATTCCCGGCAGCTGCGGGTGATGCTGCGAGGATCGACGATGCGTTAGACAGGAAGAGGAAAAAGAGGTCAAAGAGAAGAAAGACCCAAAGGAGAGATGGGGGG
>KZ826356.1:99903-302567 GCA_003184635.1 Aspergillus sclerotiicarbonarius CBS 121057 | reverse complement strand
GGGGGGGGGGTAAAGGGGACGCTAATAGGCCCGATAGCGAAGGGTGAAGGGGTAGGATGGCCGAGAGGGTGCACCGGGAATGCAAAAGGACCAGGATGCCGAGGAGAAAGAGCAGCAAGAGCAGCAAGAGCTAAGAAACGGAGGACGCGACTGTTAGTGTTCGACTGTTAGTCCGGCGGGCCAACGGTAATCTACGGTAATCAATGGAGCCGCTGCCGCCCAGCCAATTTAGGTATTCTGCCTTAGACTCGTCGATCTGCTGGGGTGCTGGCTGGCCAAAGTACCACTTACTAGTACGATCTGGTACTAGAGACTTCCTTCACCTTTTCAATCAATCAATCAACCACCTCCCGTGCTATTTTACCTAGAGACCACTACCTGATACTCCGTACACAGCAACGGACTATCGACCAACCCCCGGCCGGGTTGGTGCTAACTACTTACGGTCTTCTCCTCCCCCTTTAGTGGCAGCAACGTGATGGTCATACAGACCCTGAAGCTGCTTGCTTTGCTTCAATCACCATCGGCGGTTTCAAGGCGTTCCCACAGTCGGATGGTCGATCCGGCGCTCCCACCTCCCCCTCGTGTAACCGCCGTTCTTCTCAACTGAGCGGCATAACTTCCGGAGAACCCTGTTGGACGAAAAAATTTAAGGCAAGAGATAGTCTTGCACTAGGCCTGGGTCGAGATCCAGCAGCCACTGTTTGTTGCTGTAACTGAGCTGCGGCCGTTGGCCCCATGCCAAAAGCTTCCGGCTGCGCAGGACGTCTGCTCTCCGGAGTACAAGAAACAACTTTGGGGGAGAGCAAGGCTCGCTCAACAGGGACTCAACCACCCCTCACGGGAAATTGCTCCAGTTTGGCGGTGATGGATATCAGATCCCTTTGCGGTCCGGCCATCTGCCCGTTTCCCCTCTGATTCATGAGTTCCACCACAGGGGAACGTTGGAAAAAACGGGCGGTCTCCTGCAGCTGGACCCAACTGCCTGTCTATTAACCCATTAACGACTTGATGCAGCTATGCCAGCAAATACTAGGCCATTAATAAGATACACGTGGTGC
Organism: Aspergillus sclerotiicarbonarius CBS 121057; assembly: GCA_003184635.1. Lineage (NCBI taxonomy): Eukaryota > Fungi > Ascomycota > Eurotiomycetes > Eurotiales > Aspergillaceae > Aspergillus > Aspergillus sclerotiicarbonarius. Next base: position 301,506 of record KZ826356.1, on the reverse strand, counting down.
ACCTGAACATGGGGCTATCTTCACAATAATGATTGAATTGACGCCGGTTGGGACTATTGACAAGACAAAATGGGATTCATGGGTGCCACTGGTTCCTCCTATTCGGTGGCTGGTCCTATTGCCAATGGCAGCTGGTCTGATCCAACCACTATGTGATAGTGAGGTGGAAAATGGAGTAATTCGGTCATCACATCTTTCAGCTTACAGCTAGGACTTTGTCTCTCTTTTTTTGGTTGCTTTTTTTTTGACTCAGCCCCCCTAATTTCCCCATCTTTGATTTTCGTCCGTCTCTATCTCGCCTTTCTTTGTCCTTTCTGCTCATTTCACTGGCTACCTGTTATGAAACATGACCATCCAGGGCTTATCGCTGTGTGATCTTGATCTCCAACCAAAAACCCACTAATCCCCTTAGCCCCGTTCGCTGTTGTTCGAACGATGCGACCTACTGGCAAGTGGAAACTGTTCCGATCTGGGCCAATCACCGTCTGAAAACCGGTGGGTTTGAGCGCCAGCAGATGTCGGCAGGCCCTGCCAGACAGTGAGGATATGTACCGTACCCCGTGCCCCTGAACGTTATGCATACTAGATCTCCCCTGGCCCCGCAGCCCTTGTCAGTCGTCGTCAGATTCAGGAAGTACGTTGCCATTATCCTATTCGTCCCAGGTTTCTTTTTTTTCTTAAAAAGGCCAGACTTTCCCTCTTGTTGGTCGCGTCTCCATGGCAAAACCAGGAACCCAGAAGCCATGCAGTCTGGTGAAGATCCAGCCCCAGCCCGGTGACCTGGACACAATTTTAAAGGCAGTCCGTATATACCAGGGCCACTCTCTGGTCCAGTCTTGGCTGCTAAGCCACATTGATGATTTGCTGGGACTGGAATGATCTAATCGAGCCAAGCGGCTGTCAGGATCTTTTGTACTGGGAACCTGGGGACCAAGCTTTCTGAGACATTGGTGCAATCTCATTGGACTTGGAGTGAGTCCGTTTGCACGAAGGTTCTTGGTCATCTCTTGGTCATCTAGCCGGCTTCTCCTTACCTTGACAAGGACTCCCGATATCTGGAATGGCTCGTGGCTCTGGTGGTCGTCGATCCGATTCGAGATGACATGCTGTCCGTCAAAAGTACTGGCCAAGTTTAGACCGCAGGTGCAAAAGAGGTTTGTTTGATCCCGGTGGCAGTGGCCAATAGGGTTCCTATACCGACCATTGTCCTATCATGGGCAAACATGCACACGTTCACTGCTCCCGCGGCCCAGGCAATAGGGCATGCGGGCGCATCTGGGAGGCCTCCTGCAAACGTAGCCGGCGGCTGTCCGCTCCACGACCGCTTAATTCTTGCTACGGACTTGGGCTGTCGCTTCAGACCAAGTCTCGTCCATGAGAACAGTATGTCATCATCCAGAGCCCGGCGTGGCGGACAGCGAGCACAGGTGGAGTGCCCCTTGGGTGGCGATTGGATGAAACAGCGCAGAGATCTCTGACCGTCCCAGCTGGGACTGATAGGCCTTGCGGTGGTGACTATCAAATCATGTCAACCGGTGCAACGTTACTTTTGTGAAACCGAACCTCTAAAAGCGCCGGGGTATTTTCGCCAGCCTGGCCTGCCATCGGCATGCTTTAGGAATCTCCAACCTACATTTTTCTTTTCTTTTCTTGAATGAGATGCAACACGGAAAATTGCAGGCTGCTCTCCTGGTACAACCAGAGCAGGAAGAGTAAGGTATCAAACTAGCCACCCACCTCGAATGGGGAAATGGCTAGATTTCCCTGGGCGCTGGAGAAACGCTCCAGGTGAGGTGATGATCGGTCTGCAGAGGTATCCCAGGAGCCAACAGCAGTGGCCCTACCCCATGCCCCCTCCCTCCTCCCCCCCAAAAAAATAAAATAGCACCATAAACAAAAAAAAAAAAAAAAAGAGGGCCAGGCCTTCTGTCAAAACGACGACGCACCACTGACACATGGACTTAAATCTGGCCTTGCTTCCGGCTAAAGCCCCCTCATCCTTCCCGGTTCCTTTTTCAATATTTGATGGTAGACGGAACATGCTAGTCACCACCATCCCTGATCCGCAGCCCTTTTTATGCTCCCAGACCACCTTTGAGAAGCTTTTCCCTTTCCTAGACTTGTCTTAACTACATGCGAGACTCGCGATACGGAACATCATGTATTCCTCCGCACCGATTGATCAAGCAATGGCTCAGCCCCTCTACTCCCCGGAGGAGGTCGGCTTCGATTCATCATCCAAACGAGAAGCGCTATCAATAGCACCCTCTGTGCGGAGTGATTCCCATTACGAGATGGTCGATAGGAGCACTGGTTGCATGAGCCCTAGCACCGAGCTGGACAGCAAGAATCGACACTCCACGAGGCGTCGGATTCAAGTGGCAGTGAGTCAACCTCCTGAAGTTCAAAGATAATTGCCCTATGAGACAGACAGATGCTTATATCAATCAGTGCAATCGGTGTCGGAAAAGAAAGATCAAATGTAGCGGCGACCCTGGCGATGGACAGGGCTGCTCCAACTGCCGCACTTCTGGAAACACGAGCTGCCACTTCTTAAGGGTATGCATTGCTTCGTTGCCAGATATCTTGCCATCGAGACAAACCGCTGATAGATCATAGGTAAACTCATCGATGCTGCAGACGAAAGTCGGTGAATGGCCTTACCCTTCGTGCACTGCTGCAATGCCCTCGTCTCAAAGATCGGGCTTGTATGGACCCTCTATGACTCCAAAGATGGGGGGAGCTCCGATGGCGGCCCCTTCCACCTTTCGCATGGCATCTTTTCCGCGGGCGCCCAGCTATGACATGGGGTCAGCCCATTCCCAGGGTGCCTATCACCGGTTCCCCTTCGGCGTCGATCCCCCTATCCATTACGAAGACGATGCCTCGGCGTACACAACCCCGTCTTCAGCGTATATGCTGCCTGGTGTTTCCCCCAACGTATTTACGGATTTCTGCGCGTGGAGTCCGAAGACGTGGGGCCATAACGTTCATGTTGGCAGGAGTCCCACTGGACCAGTATTCTCGGACAGCGATGCTGAGGCCGCCTTGACTCACCCAGCATTTTTCAACCTTACTCAGTCGAATGATGCCCCGCCCATCGTACCGACTATGAGCTTTTCTGCCGCGGAAAGGCAAGGGGAAAATCGGACGCTCCCCAACCCTAGTCGGAACCAGGCCCAGATGGGGCTGGGTGCCTTCACCACACCAGAAGAAGCCCTCTCTGGGCTTCCACACGACTATAGAGGGGGCAGCTGGACCTCCAAGAGTGCCATCTTGAACCATGGCAGTGTGCAGGGCCCGCACGGAGGTTACAGAAGCGGTCTTATCAACCGGCCCAAACCGACACCAGATTTTCTCTATGGGTTGTTGCCGTCTAGTGGCACCTCGTCGCCTTTAGTGTCCGCAGGGTCATTCCCTACTACAATGGACACGATTGATGCGGGCGATGGGCAACCGTCGAGAACATTCTCGCATGACCACCTTTCAGATTACGGCTCCGACACATATGTGTATAGCAGCAGCGAACGACGAGACAAAGGCCACTCCAAACACGACGGGTCGGGATCAATGCTAATGAATGGGCTTACCTACACGCGCCCTGGGCCTGTGCCGGGACATCATTCCAGTCTTCCGTTGGTTCCCACGGCGTTTCGATCGACCACGGAGATGCACCACACCGCCATGCCGACGTTGAGCTCGAGTGAGTACTAGGGATTAGGGTGTCCGTGCGTCCCCAGGAGTCAGGATAGGTAGATAATAGATAGCTCACGAGCTATCTATAGCCGTCAAGCGCCTTGGCGGCGCCGATCCCGAGAGACCACCAACACCAGCGAGAAGGGAAACTAACACCACGGAAAGCAGGAAAGCAAAAAAGGTGATCAGAGTCTAGGGCTCCGATCCTTTGTGACATTACATCCACATACACCATGGAAGAAAACAAAATGCTACACTACTAATATTAGGGTTGGTTGGCTGCGTCATTTTAAGGCTGGTTGGTTGTTCTTTGTTCGCGGTGGCTCGCTGATCTTGATTGTTCCGACTGTTTCATTAGCCGTTGTTGTCACTTGTCATATCACTATTGCCCGGGGTTAATTACCATTATGCCTGTACTTTGTTGATCTGGCGGCCTAATGGTTACCTGCCCGACCTTAATGTGAGATCTAGTAATAATGTACATCCAATCGGTTGGAGTTAATTCAGCGTTGCATTGCATTGCGATATATTCCTGTTGCAGACATCCCCCCGTACATACCCATACTACCGACCCAATTCACCAGAGAATACTAGTACTATATACTTCAACTAGCTGTCAACTACCAAACTGGCGAACATATCCCTCTCCCGCCCCCCTTCTCGCCTGCCAAACCCCCCAACCCCTACCCAACAAACAACTTCCCAAGAACCCCAAGCTCAGACCACCACACCCAACCCCCACAACCCGCCAAGCCGTTACATACCTACCACCTACCACTTCCCACTTCCCACCTCCCATGCTAATGCTACACACTACCACCAAAGAAAACTAAAATGAAAGATGATGTGATATGAAATAGGTGGTCGGTGGTTCATAACCTGTTCCCGGTGCCTGGTCCCCCGGTCGTCCTCGGGACGGTCCCCGCTTGCCGGTGCAAGTTACACTTGTCTTGGCTGGGGCGAGTAACCTAGTATGTATACCATGATTGATTTACATTGTGGATAGTCTACCGTGTATAATATAGAGGATATGGGAGATTGATGGGTGAGGTAATGGATGTGGGTAGTAGTATGGGTTTGTTGCATCGCGGGGTTATCGGGGACTACATACTACTGTGTATAGTATTATATACCTCTTACTTACGGGTGTCGGGAGCAGGGTACTGGGTAGGATCGGGGACGGGGGTTTGGTGTGGAGGGGGAATTTTGCACTGGAGATCACAGGGCGATAGATGAGGGGGTGGTAGGGCATGGTAGGGGCGTGGATAGGGTGTAGGGTGTAGGGTGTTCGTGGATAAAGCAAAGGCTGGTTGGGTGTTGGGTGGATCTGATTTGTGGATGGTCTGGCCGGTCCGGTCTGGCCGAGTCCAGGGTGGGTGGTGCTGGGGTTGAAGGATCTAAAACCAAGGCGAAGATCAATGAAAGTAACAGAAAAGGAATTTATTTTGATTTTAATGTCCATCCGAATCTCCCCGGCGCGCGCGAAGAACAGCCCAATGATCTCCAAGTCTGATTTGATATTGAATTTTTCCCTGTCATCGAAAGTCATGGGGGTCATGATATGAGAAATGGCGGTGGCCGCCCCATACGGTAGAAAACAACGAGAAAACGCCCTCCACTCACACCCCCGTTCCTCATATCCAGCAGGGAATTCATCATTTTCTTGATCCTCTTCAGCCCCGGGCCGCGGCGTCCGTCTTCGTCGTCCGAGTAGTAAGGTATCCGATGATCCGAAAGTGAATTCGAATCCAGCAACGACCCCCCTCTTCAACCGCACGGAAATCCATCGAAACGATCCGCTTAGTCCTTGTTCTTCTTGGGGCCCTTGACCTTGGCGATACCGCGGAACTTCTTGGAGCGGTTCTTCCGTTGCTTGCCTGTGGGAAAGTGTGAGTATTCCGATGCCTAGGTCATCATGAGCGGTGGTCGACCTACGCTGCTGTCTGCTGGGCTTCTCGATCTTGGAGGCAGCACCGATGCGGACCAGACGGTAGTGAGGCTCGAACTTCTTCAGGGCCTCCTGGGAGTCGTAGATGAGAGCGAAGCCGGTGCTCTTACCACCACCGTACTGAGTGCGGAAACCGAAGACGGAGACCTGGTCCTTGTTGGACTTGTACAGGTCGGCGAGCTTGTCGCGGAGCTCGTCCTTGGAGACGTTGGCGCGGTTGGGGTGGAGGACATCCCTATTTGCAAAACATCATCAGCATGCCATTCTCCTCCTTCCTTCTCGCTGGCGGCCTCTGATAATTTTTTTTTTTGATGTCCAATATCGATATATTGACCACAACAGATGGGACTGCGTCTGCCAAACATCGGTCCTTTTTCAACCGGACTTTTTGTGTTCATTTCCTCCTCTTCCACAAATCATTCCCTTCCCTCGTGTTTCTTCTTCGGCCGCCAGCTCGATGTGGTGATGATGGTAGGGAGCTTACACGACCATCTGCTTGCGAGCAAGCAGGGGGTTGCGGATGAACTTGCGAGTCCGCAGGGTAACGGGAGCGTCGGCCATGGTTGCAGGTGCAGTTGACAGCGAGAATCTGCGTGCGACAGGGAGAAGCTGAAGGGCAGATGGGGGCGCGGGTTGTCGAAGTCGCTGTCAGTCGTTGGCGGGCTCGAGATGCGCTCGATTCAATTTTGGCTTCGTTTCGTTGTGCAGTCGCTGTGGGCTCGGCTAGGGGCATGCTAACCCGACCGAGTTAACCGATTGCCTGATACGGGTAGCTGCTGACTCATTCCCGCTAGTCTTCATCCAGTTAGGGGTCACGCGCATAGTGCTTAGTCATCCCTCACATCTCACTATACCCGTTAATTATCCCACTTACACTTCGATCTATACTCCGCAGTTCACTTTGATCTACCGAGTTACTCTGTGCAATCATCAACATGTCCCTCCCCCTCCTCACAGCCCAATACTACCAACAATTGGAGCCCCCCCTCCTCACCCTCCCCGATGACCGCACCCTCCTTCACCCCACCACCCAAGAAGCCATCTACCGCGCCCTCTTCGCCGAACCCAGCTCCAGACCCCTCCCCCCACCAGCATATCGCACGCGCGTTCTCAAACGACTCATCACGAGACTAGAATCCCTACTCTCCAACCCCGAGGAGGATGTACGCTGAACCCTACCAGTATGCACTGCATACCCATATACTTCTCCCCAAACCAACCCCCAAAGCTAACCCCCGCCAGGAAATCTCCGACAACCTACTAGAAACCTACAGCACGCTCCTCTGCACCCCCAAACCATCCTCTATTGAACAAGCTCAACAACTAACCTACATCACTTACACCGCGCCAACCACCACCACCACCACCAACCAAGCAGAAGGAGGTGAAGAACCAGAAGCAAGAACAATCCTCACTTCCGAATCCCGCAATGCGATCCTCACTGCGGGCACAACCGGCCACCGGACATGGGAAGCCGCGCTACATCTAGCTACGTATCTCTCCGCTACACCGGAAGGGACGGCACATATCGCTGGGAAACGGGTGCTCGAGCTAGGCGCGGGGACGGGTCTAGTGTCGATGCTCTGTGCGAAGTATCTCGAGGCGGAGATGGTGGTTGCGACGGATCGGGAGGTGGGGCTGATGCGGCAGATTGGGGATTGTGCCGAGCGGAATCAACTGGAGAGGGAAAGGTTCAGAGGGAGGATTTGGGAGTGGGGGAGGGATTTAGAGAGTTGTCCCCAGGATGATGATGATGGTGAGGCGGAGGAGGAATGGATGACAGGCAAGGTGGAGTTTGATGTTGCCCTCGGGGCGGATTTGGTATGTTTCTCATTCTCATTTCTTTTCTTTCTTTCTCGATTCAGTCTAGCTGGACTGGACTGAACTGAACCGAACAAGGTTGGGTTTCATTACCTCTTTGGGGTTGAGTTTCCCGACCTTGTGGTTACGTTGTGCTGTGTTGCGGTTGTGCTACTCACACCTCACTGTACCCATTTCATATCTTTCTGTCCACCCACATCCATCTCCACCCCAGCAAGCCAGGTAGGTATCGAACTGACCAATCCCCAGATCTACGACGTCGACCTCGTCCCCCTGCTCGTCCAGACCGCCAAGGACCTCTTCGAGAACTACCGCGTCAAGGAATTCCTCATCTCCGCAACATTACGCAATGAACATACCTTCGGGACGTTTTTGAAGGCTTGTGGTGCGTTTGATTCCATTTCTTACATCCCTCCCTTCTCCCCCCCTAATCCTATCTATTATCTCCCAACCCCAAGAATCATGAGGATGTCTAATAACGAGACTGTATGATATATCCAGAAGACCAACATCTAACCGTAGAACGTATTCCGTTCGAGTCGCCCACTGAAGCAGAGCAGATGGGCTTCTTTCATTCGACAGCGATTCCGATTCGCACGTATCGGATTTCTTACCCTGCTTCTACTTCTACTACGTCTTCCTAGGAATGAAGATTATTTAGAAAGTAAATGGTTGTTTCTGAGATCGTGAGTGCGATAGATTAGTTTAGTCGGGTGGGTAGATACTCGGACTGTTCTTCTATGCGTAGATGTAAGTATGCATGATGTATCGATGTATCACATATGAATAGATTGCCTATACTGGCAAAGTATATTACATATGATATATGCAAGATGCAGAGTAATCGGACATCGCTCGTGGGTATCATAATCTATCTATCGGAACGCCTCTAGGAAGGGGAAACAGAGAGAAAGAAAGATATAAAGGACAGAAAAGGGGAGAGAACACCTCCAAGGCCTGACCATCCATTAATGCCACACGCACACACAAGCACACACAAAAATAAAAAGGAAGAAAATAGCAAAGAATGTATGCATGCGATGATGCTGAATCACGCTCATTAAGAGTCACAGTATGGGGTTGGGTAAGGTAAGGTAGGTAGTATCAACAGTGAAAGAAGGGATATATGTATGACAGCATCTATGATCAACAAGATACTCTGTAGATTAAAAACCATAAGGCTAGTGGGCATCGGCGAGACTCTCCCGGAGTAACCCTTCGTCCACTTGCTCCGCATGGATCGACACCGGCACTCGCGACGTCGGGCGGAAGCCCATAATCGGCCCCTTCTGGTTCACTCCCGGGTACCGGAAGCGTAGAGGAGGGGCCAGCTCGGGCCGGTGTCTGCTCTTCTTCGAGCCGGCCGACGAGGGCCTGGGTGCGGGCGTGTCGGAGGCTGTGGGAGGCGTCTCCTCGGCGATGGGTTCGCTCGACGAGATTGGGGCTGTGCCCCAGTGTCCGCGCACCCAGCCGCCGACGCGTCGGCCTAGGGAAAGTTTGCGCGAGGGGATTAGACCTTCAGGGTCGTTCTCAACCGGAGTCTGGCTTCTGCTGCCCGCCACTGATGCAAGGAGCATTTGCGGGCATTGGTCGGATACCATGGCGGGCTCTCGGTCCGCAGTGACGATGCTGGTCGAGATGACCGGGGGCGTGGAGAACAAGTCGGCGCTGGACGACATGATCCGGCGGGGAATGCGAACAGGGACGGCACCGGAGTGTAGGTCGCTCAGTCGCGATGGGCGACGGCTGGGAGTGTGGATGTCCATGCCGGCCACGGAGAAGAGGCTTTCATGGGAGGCACTGCGGCGTGGAGCGCGGTACGGCGAGGAGAAGACACCCTCTGGAACTGCAGGAGATGCAGCCCGTTCAGACTCTGCATAGTGCATCGATCGAGCATCCTCCCTTTCCTCGGGAATAACAGATTGCATTGCAGCTCTGCCACTATATTCGGCACTGCTTCGGCGTTGAAAGTAGTCGTGAACCATGTCATCGTCGCTGCCAGCAGCCAAGCCATCCCCATCCAGCGTGCGATACGCGGCATCAACGGGCGTCTTTTTGAACCGGCCACTCCGCAGCGGCGACGAGAAGACTGTGCTGTCCGGGCTTGTCGGCTGGGAGGAGTCAAATCCGCGGTCCACCCGGTCAAAGATCGATGAGGGCTGATATGCCGACTGGGGAGAGCTCGCCATCGAATCCGACACAGGGGACTGTATTGACCAACGGTGAGGAGCAGTCGGAGGAATCGAGACGGAGGTTTGCGACAGGATCGTGGATGTGGAGGAAGTCGAGGATTCGGAGCGGTGATTTGCCTTGCGAGCGAGGGGCGTCCCCGAGGCCGAGTGCAGAACCGCAGCACTGCCGAGGGAGCGTCTCTTCTTAGAGCGACGGAAGAGCGATCCCCTCTCCTTCTTGGGTCCGGCCGGAGCCGTTGGCGAGTGATAGTGGTGATGGATGTGAAGCTCCTGTGACACCCGGCGCGACTCCTTTGACTCCAGTTCCTGACTCAAAGTCGTGGCCGGCCGGGTCTCCTGGCCCTCGGACGCCAACGGCTGGTGCGACAGAATCTGATCCCGCAGATTCTCGACCTCCTGGTTGGAGCTCTCCAGCATCTCCCGCAGCTCCATGATGCCCATCTGCAGGTTGGCGTTGTCCTGCAGGATGTCACGGACGAAGCGGGAGACCACCGTCGCGCCGCCACGATTGCGCCCCAGCTCGTGGGCAGCCGCCGCTCCCTTCAATCGACCGGCCGCGCCATCGAGCTCCCGTTCCACAGTCCTCCGCCGCTCCATGCGTTGGACCAGCTCCGCATGTCGGTCCCGTTCCTCCCGGGCTTCCTTCTCGATGCGATCCACCTGGTCGTGCAGGTCACGCAAGGTGCACTCGGCCTGCTTCCAGCGCTGGACGGCCGACTTGGAGTCCTCCTGTGCGGACTGTAGGCTCTCCTGCAGCTTGGATTGTTCGACTTCCATCTGCGCCAATTGCGCTTCGAGATCGGCGGCGCGGGCCGCCGACAGGGTGAGTTTACGCAGCTCCGCCTCGGTGCTCTCGAGGCGGGCGGCGAGCGACTTGGAGTGCGAGTCGGATTCGGTGACGGCCTTGTTGAGGCCCTCGAGTTGTTCTAAGAGGCCGCGGTTCTCTTCGATGATGCGGGCATTCTCGGCCTGGACCTCCCGCTTTTCACGTTCTAGATTTTCGATACTGACGAGTAACCGATGGCGGTCCTCTTCGGCCTCAGCCATGTAGGATTCATGACGGTGGAGTAGGGCCTGGAGAGCAAAGGTTAGCGAGGACGAGCTGGCGGTGGCTGCCGTCATGGCAGCTTTATCTGGGAAGGCAGTCATGACGGACAAAAACGCAATGGGAGAGAACCGGGGACGCCAGCTGGGATGAGGCCATGAGGAAGGGTTCGAGCGACCGACCGCAGTCTGTCGGTTTCCACTCCCAGATTCAAGTGAAGATCAAATTCCAAGGGTGGACACAGCAACCAAACAGAATCAACGAGACCCTCCATCCACTGAGGGCAAGTATGTGCGGAAATAAAGTATGTACAAAAGGCCGGAGTATGTGGGCAGGAAGGATATAGTATACTAGATAGGCACCACGCAACGCAGGGCAACGCAACGAGAGCCGATGGGCAGACCCGGGGAACCAGGCAGGCCAGGCAAGATCCCTGGCAGTCATACTTAAGGGAAATAAGAGGCAGGTTGTACCACCCCCGCCGCCTGGCCATGCTGACGTCGACGAACCAACAAGCGAGCGAAGTTTAAAAATCCACCGGCGGAACGGACAGGGCAGGGAAAGGGCCGCAAAGGGACGGAAAAAGCAGGCGACAACGTACCTGACCCAGCCTCGCGGCGGTTGCCAAATCCTTCTCGAGCCCCTCGAGGGCGACATGGTTATGGTGCAGGAATGCGCAATCGTCACGGCCACAGCAGCAGCGGAGGGGGGAAGCCGTGTCGGAGGCGGCCGAGTGGGAGGGAATGCAGGGCAGGCGACTAGCGGCCGGTGGATTCTGGGACTGGGAGCTAGAGCTCTGATCGGAATCCATGGCTGGTCGGAGCAGGAGCAGCAGCGGCAGCAGCAGCAGCAGGAGGAGGAGTAGCGGCAGCAGCAGGAGGAGACGGAGGGTGAGTTGGCACCCCTGGTCGGAGCGATGAGCTGGACCGGAGACGCCAGTTCATCGAGGTGAGAGATTAAATCGGGCGGCGAGTGGAGATAATTGTGCAAGAGTAGAGAGAGTTAGGAATAGTTGCGTTCCTGCTGGGCTGCTGCTAAAAGTAGACGAGACAGCAGCCACCACCATCTGCTGGAAAAGCACCGGCGAGAGGGCGAGAGAACGACCGAGAGCGAGAGAACAAGGGAACGCCGCAGGGCAAGCGTCGGTCAACCACGGAATGATCCGCCAGGCCCTCGCAGGCGAAAGGAAGCAAGTTCGTCATCGTCAAAAAGCAAACGAGGACGATCCCAGAAGGCGGCAAGGCAATCGGCGGCGGCGGATTGGTGGAGCCCTCGGGGCATTCTTACTTTAGGTACTTACCCCCCCGTTACCGTACGGACATTATTACCACATGATTCTTTCCTGAGAAGAAAGGATACCTCGTCATCGCCGGTACCATTCGGGCAAGTCTCCAAGTGATCCCTGGAGATGGATCATTATCGATTCCCCCCCCCCCCCGATGGATCCAGCCTGGCTCCACCTCACTTGCATCCGATCGCCCCAATGATTCGCAGCAGGAACCACTGGCTACTACTAGATACATAGTATGTAGTCGGTATCGGCCACCTTCGGACGCTACGCACCTGGTCGGTGCCTGATGGACCCGACATGCCAATTGTCACGGTCGCCCAACCTCATCCTCAAAACTCAGCACCACCAGGGCCAATCACCCTGCAGCTGTCATGCCGTGTTGCCGGAGCCTACAATGGCTAGTAATCATCATGGCAGGGGCCCGGAGTGGAACTGTGCCTGTCATTCGCTTGCCTACGCGCCTACCATAGTATGTACACTATACTATGTACCTACAGCGCCCCCAACCCAGCAGCAACCCATACACGCGATGAAGGTGCAGTCTTCATATGCCCGATGTAATCCCACGTAATCCCACAACAGTCCATCGCCCATCCCCCGCTCAAAGCAGAAAGTCATTGCGCACATTAATAAACGCCCCAGCGCCGCCCTCTTCGCTGATCTCGTTCACCAGCACCTCCGTCTGCTGGTATAGCCGTTCCAGGGCCGCCGATGACGACTTGCCCAGGGACACTGCTCTCGTTAGCCAACCCGGCTCCCGTGCAACAACCAAGGAGGAGGGAAATACATACCGAGAATGGCCGAGTTCAACTCTTCCGCCACCGCAATCCGCCCCGCAGGGTCCAGGTAGTGCCCATGCACTGACCGTCTCGCATCCGGGTAGGCCACCAGCGAGAAGATATCATCCAGCATCTTCCGGTCCCCGCCCCGCTCCTCCGGGGGATAGTCCAGGAACAACTGTTGCCCGTACTGCACCGCCTCCGTAAGCAGCTCGTTGGACCGCGCCGTCATCTCTGGTTCCTCCATGTCCATGCCATCCGCCTCATACCCATCCCCCTCCTGGAGTTGCTCATCCAACTCCATCTCTTGGTCGAACACCGCGCTGCTGTCCGACAGCCCGTTGGCGGATTTGCCTCGCTTCGTGGCCGACGCCGACAGCTCATTGCAGCGACGCATCATTTCTAGGAACTTGCGGCATCGTAGTTTGAAGTGGATCAGGGGGTAGGTCTGCAGCACGTTCGCGTAGTAGGCATTAGTGTACTTGAGCGCCTTGTCGATGTCTCCTTCCAGGATGGCCGCTCGGATCTCTGCCAGCCAGTCAGCACGGCTATAGCAAATAATCCATGGGGTAAGTCATACTCTGCCGATTGATCGCTTCGACATCTTCCTCGACCTCGTACTTCTTCAAGGGTGCCTGCCGACCATTCTCCAGCGCGGACGACTCAGCCGCCACTTCTTCGGCAAACGCTCGAGCGGTCTCCACGTAGCCATCGTGAGCCAGAAACTGCGCCACCAACTCCTGGAGTAGGGCAGATTCATCCAACGGCGGCTGGAGATTGGCCGTGCTGGTCAGGCCAATCTCGGCATGGATCAACGACTTCTCTCTCTGTCAAGCAACCATTAGTTATATCTTCCACCATGAATGCATGACTCGTAAGCTACCTTGACCATGTCGTCAATGTCGAACATGAACGGCTGCTGGCCAAAGTTCACGGCCAGATGGACTGGCGGCTGTTTCTTCATGCCCACCGACGGGTAGACCTTCAGATTCCGTAGTTCCCGAAACGCATTCCCTGGGGTGGGTTAGCTCAGAGTGTCCAGGATGGCATTCACAGAGTCCGCAACGATGTACCTTGGAACACGCCATTCTTGGTGAAGAAAGCACATCCTGTGGAGAAATTCACACCACATCCCACGGTGTCACCAGCCCCAAAGGTCGGACCGTATTGTCGTCCCTGCCCTTGGCTCTCTCCAAAGAAGGACTTGCCATCATCGCCGTGATAAGCCCAGGATTCCTGCTCCCATCCCGGAAGTCGTTCGACCGAAGCTTTCTTGCTCGAGAATCCGATTCCGATCATCCTGATACTATAAGCATCTCTGTGCATCCTGGGGAGGCGGCCGTCACTTACCCCTCTTTGGGCTTGGATATGATGGTGATTTCGAAGTAGTAGATCCCGCACTGCGGGGGCATGGGGTTATCCGCCCGGACGGCGGCAGCCTCATGATCATGCTTGTTGACCGGCCCGGTGTACCGAACCTCCAACCCTCCATTCGTGAGCTCCAGGCCCGAATACTTGTCGTCATCGTTCCATCGGGATGGCAGTGGAAGCAGATGGTCGTCATCGCCGGGGAGTTCCCGTTCGATGATATCATAGGTCATGCCGCGATGGGAGGGCGCAATCCGGGGCAGACTGCCCTGGCTGGAGGAGGTGGAGATGGAATTCGACGTGGCCGAGGGAGCGGCCCCATCGCGGTGGGCTGCGAGCTTGGCCCGACGGGCGGCATCGAGGCGGGAGACATAGCGGGAGTTGCGGAGATAGGATGGGGTGAAGTAGGGCGTGGTCGGGTCGGTCAAGGGACCGGGGGTATGAGAGTAGGGATCGAAACGAGCGAGGTTGGCGAACTTGCGGGAGTAGGGAGGGAGGGAATCGCCGGGGGACGGCCTCCAGGGCGAGTTCATTTGCATATCGGCATCCACGGCGGCGGAGGGCCTCAGCAGGCGGGCGTCGGGAGCAAAGGGCGACGGTGGGGGATAAGAGGCGGTGGAGTAGGAGGGGTTCAGATGCGAGAGGGCGGCTGTCCCAGACAGGACCGAAGCATAGGAGGAGCGACGAGGGATAGAGGAGATGCTGGGAGGGTTGGAGTAGTATGGAGTGGACGAAGTGGTGGAGGAGGAGTTGGTGAGGAGAGGAGGAGCTCGAGGAGCTCCACCGGATGGGGGAAACGATGCGTCAGTCATGCTTTGGCTGCTGCTTTCTGGCCGTCAGCGGGTCCCACGCGCCTCCCTCTTCTTTGGCTCTGGACGACTTTACCCTTTGAACTCTAGTCCATTCAACACTGGAAATCCTGCTTGGGCCTTTCGTTTTTTTCCTGTGGTTGTTGTATTCTCCCCGAGAAATCCGTCGTTCTTGGTTGTTGTTCTTCTGCTGCTGCTGCTGCTGCTGGACCTGGGGGATTGCCGTAACCGGATGTAGTGGAGCAACACCTCGGATCGATCTAGAATTCAAGATAGATCAAGATAGACGGACAGCCAGAGAAGAGAAGAGAACAGAAGAGACCCCCGGAAGTCTAGCTCAGACACCAACAACCCAGGTCAAAAACAAAGACAAGATCCAACCCATCCGTGAATTCGATCTCTCCCGTCAACACAAAGCAACGGGAATGCTGAGCACAAGAGGGAAGACGCAGCGTGAAGGACGGCACGACACCTCGCGTGACCGGAACAAACGACAGTATGACAGGCCAGGCCAGGCAAGGCATGGCGGATGGCCTGACTGAGAAAACTGCGGGGAAACCAACCAGACCAGCTCCGAGCTGAAGGCTTTCTCCTGCTGCTGCTTCTAGGCAAAGCGTAGAGAATTGAGGGGAACGGCAAGCTCCCCCTCCCTTCGCCCCCGTCCTTGCATCCATCCCATTGTCCCCCCTCCCCGCCGTGCTCATTCCCTATCCATGGGATGTAGTCAAGATGATGCAGGGCGTGTATCACCCGGCCGTGGCTCCATGGGGCACCCCGGAACTCACCACCAGCACTAGTCCGGGTTGGATCCTTGGACACCCCCCTCCCTGATGATAGTAGGAGGAGTAGTAGTAGTAGTAGTAGTGATATGGATGGATGTCCTTGCGGTTGACTACTTGGTCGACAGTCAGGGTGCAGGTAGGTAGATCCTTACGATGTTGCCTACCGTGGTGGCTTTGCTTTTGGACCTCATCCATGTAACATGGGCTCTGACCACATTGTATCACCCTCGGGTCTCCCCCAGCCGGGGACATGGACGGCGCGACCATCGCATCGTGGTCTTCTCGCCCAAGAGCCAGGAGAGGTGCCTCTGACCTGCATTCGAGACAAGTCATGGAATGCATGGCCCCTACACTAGGACTACGGGGATCCCCGCGGGAGAAATGGCGGAGCACGTGCGGCATGGCGCTGAATCTTTCTTCAATTCCATGTTGAACAACGCATGCTGGTATTCCAGTCCAGATTGGTATCCATGTGCCGACGTGCTTCCAATCGCCGAAAACATCCCAACCCGGGTCCGTCAGACCCTGCGCAGAGCACCCAAAGCCGTCCCCGGCATTCTCTACTGATACAGAACAGAGGTAGATAGTAAGCGAACACGGCAAACAAAAGATCGCAAAGAAAGCCCGTCAAATGTGCAGGATAAGCACCTTCCCATCCCCGTGCCAGAGCCTGAAGTACATCCCTGATGCGAGTGACCCGCTGAAAAGTCCGGTGACCGTCCTAGACCTAACGCCAAACCCAGTGACAAAAAAAAAAAAAAAAAAAAAAAAAGCAAGAGCGACAAAAAAGCATCCCCAGAGCGTCAAAGAAATAAAGGTAGTAGTGTCGAAAATAATGTACAGGAAGGACGATATGTGGGTGTATCGAGAGACCCCTCAAGCAGCCATGGCAATGGCGGGGGACGAGGCTTCGGTGAGGTTGGGAGGAGCCGGGGTGAGATCTCCTTCGCCGGTACTCTTCTCGCTGGGGACGCCGCTGGCACTCTGGTTGGCTTTGCTGTCGCTGTCACCCGTCTCGAGAGCCATCCCATTGGCCTCGTCGTTCTCCTCCGACTTCAGGGGCCGGGGAGTTCGCCAGGACGGCAAGATCCATTGGATGCCCGTGAAGCTCTTCAGCTGGAGAGGCTTGCGCTCCCAGCGACGGCACGGGGCCCCCGTGCGATCTAGAGCACGCAGACCGGCATTGATCGCGCCCAGGTTGGCCTTGGGACCGAGCTTGTGGCTGGCCACCAACTTGGCATGGTCGACGGTGCCGTCATCCCTACAGGCAGTTAGCACATGGCCCACTGACGGTCTATCAGGGGGGTAACACACAATCTAGGCTTCTTCTTCGGGCCCGGCTTGCCTCTTGGCTTGGGGGTGGTCTCACTCGTCTGGTGCAGGCCTCTCTTGGTGCCCGGCTTAGGGCCAGGAACACCCTTGCGACGAGGAGTGTCCACAGCCGAGGTGCCCGCCGCGGGGGTCGAGGCAGCATCGGATGCATTGTCCACGGAGGACGGAGGGAGAGGTGGTTCGGCTGATGACGAGGCCGGGGACGAGGGCTCCCTGATCTTGACGGGAGACTCGACGTTGCTAACGCTGGCCCGTTTGCTCTTCCGGTCCTTTCCCTCGGGCGGCGGCGTCACGAACTGACTCAACAGGTCGGATGACAGCCTGAGGATGAGGATCTTCTTGGAAGCCCCGGATCGGCTAGAGCGACCGTTTGTGGTGGAGCTGGCAGAGCTGGCGGCCGGCATGGTGGCTGGTGCTGGAAATCGGAGGATGGTGTTGTTGAGATAGGGTGGGTGGGTGGATGCCCTTCAGACGATGGGAAGAGCAGAGGGTGGTGGTTGTTGGGGGATGGACAGACCGACGAGCGACCGATGCAGCCGAGCGTGAGGTGGTGAAATTAAAAAAGCCGCAAGGCCAGTTTGGGGGGGGGAAAGGAATTAAATGACGATCGTGACGTGGGTGTCGAGAGATTGGTTGGTGGGATGGAAGGGAACCGGGTGGTTCGCAGTGGGCGAAGGCGGCGGCGAGACCTGGTCAGGGCGAGGCGAAAGTCTGGCAGGGCTGATGGAGACAGGAGGAGGTGCGAGGCGCTGGTGACATACTCCGGTGGTGAGGATAGGAGGATAGCGGCGGTGGTGGTGAGAGTAAGAGTGAGAGTGAGGGTGGTGGTGGTGGTGATGATAATGAGGAAGAAGACAGGGGGAGGAGGGGAGGAGGGAGGAAGGAAGACGGGGGAGGGAAGAAAGGGATGGATGGGGATGTCGAGGCGCCGTGTGGTGGTTTCATTGTGGTGTGTGTGTGTTTCTCACTGCTCGTCTAGGGAACGACAGCCAGACTTTTCGGTGCGGTCAGTCCAGGAGAGAAGCTGAAGGTCAGTTCCGGCTGCTCCTCTTTTGCTGGGCCTCGCCGCCTGCTGCCATTACCTACGTTACCGACATTACTGCCCCGGCGCGTTCCCGCCGCGTCTTCGTACCGTCGGATACGCCAGTGGCTTAGCAATCTGGCGGTACCCGTATGGTATCTCCGTATCGCAGCCGTCTGGGCGGTAAGGCCGGCCGGACATACATAGTATCTAGTACTAGTACAATTGCCATAGAGAGTTAGTTACCGCATACAGAACCATCCATCCTCTGCTCTCCGGCTGCTGCTGCTGCTGTCTGCCTGTCTATCCTCCAACAAGGAAGAACCATCTGACCGATACCAGTCCTCAATACTCATCCATACACACATACCGTAGGAAAAGTACGTAACGGTCCCCTCTCCACGAGGCAGATCAGGAATATTGAGTCATATTCTCTGAATCCCCTCATTCAATCATCCATTCACCCAGCCACATTCTCTCCCTCCCCGTGTTCTGTCGAGGATGGCGAGCAGGGGAAAAAAATATGGATCGGCCGTCCCGCCTGGGCCGCTTAGACTTTGCGACGAACAGCACCACCGCTTCCGGCATCCTTTCATTCGTAAGCGGGCGTTTCGTTTCTTTTGCCTTCTTTTCTTGGAGGCATGAGATTGATCCATCTTCACCTGATGCATCACCTGTCCACATCCATCCTCCATCCTCCATCAGCTGGGACCAGTATATGCAACCCAACTCCAGGATCAGGATGAATCCTAAATGACCTCGACCTCGACCTCGACCTCGACCTCCTTCCTCCGTTCCTCGCACCTAACGTAGTATCCCAGTCCAAGTGCAAGTGCAAGTGCAAGCACTATCTACTCCGTCCCTAAGTACCTAGGGACTAGTAACTAGTTACTCTAGGTACATATTCGCTCAGTACCCAGGGTAACCGGGCTAATGCTTGCCGGCCAGGGGGTGGTGACTGGTGAGGGGGGGGGAAACCAATAATAATACATAGTAGTAACTAACAACTGAACCGTCGGGGGATCCAGAAAATCAATTTACAATTTAATTCCCTCAGCACTGATCCCAGTGGTTTTCCGGCCCCCGATCGGCTGGGCAGTGGACACAGCCAACTTGTAATAGAATTCTCATTCAGCGTCACAGCTCAGGATCTCAATATTATTTGTAGGGTTTGCAAGGCTAGATGATTGATGGAGGTGGCTGAGACCGAGACTGGCCAAAGCAAACAGGCCACGGTTTAAACCTCCAGCCAACGAAGGAAGGAAGGATGCATCGCTTCATGGCTGAATCTTGTGCCGGGATTAAATGGGATTATTGCCTGCATCATCCCAGTGCCGCTTCGTATTCTACCCAAATGGAAGGTCAGTATATGGAACCCAATTATCCAATCAATTTATACAAGAAATAAATTCGTATGTATTCTACGACTACTAGTAAGAAAGTAAATCAATCCGCCTTCCCCTGCTTCTTCCGCCGAATCACCTCCGCAACCGCCTGCTGCACCCCGGCACTGGCCCGAACACTGCCCAGCACCAGCGCCTCCTTCATCCCCTTTCGCAGCGTGGTCACGCCCTCGCGATCGCCCTTGAACGGCGCAAACCCCAACTGCATCAGCCGGGTCGCCTCGCCGTCCGTCGCGCGCGAGAGCTGTACCAGCTGCCCCAACCGCTGGATGGTCTGCGGATGAAGGCGTTCACCCGGACCGGACGACCCTTTTCTGATCTCCGGCGGCGTGAGCTGCGAGATGAAGATATGCAGGGTGACCGAGGCGCGCTGGGCGAGGGTCAGAATCTGAAACGGTAAGAGATAGAACTCGGCACCCTTGGACGAGAGTCCCAACAGGCTGTGCAATCCGGGAGGGATATATCCTCCGGGGACTACCAAGGCCGCGGGACGGGTGAGCAGGATCGATTCGAGGGTAAGAAGCGCAGCAAAGGTGAAGTAGCGCCACTACACAGACCTCCGTTAGCCATCAGTCGCACACCCCAACCCTAATCCCAACCTCAACTCCAGGAGCAACAAGAACCATAACAAGAGCAACTCACATAACGCCCCCACTCCGACCAATACGTAAACTGTAGCACCACGATCGTGATCAACCCGATCACATACTTGGGCAGGGACCGCTGCAACCCGAGCAGGACAAACTCCTGCAAGGTTTTCTGATTGCCCCATTTCAGCATATCCGGGCCGTACATATCATAGGCGACGCGCTTGGCAGGATCGAGGAGGGTATCTTGAGCCAGTTTCAAATACACAAAGTAGCCGTCAGAGACGTCCCCGCCGACCTTATCGGGGTGGTGCTGAGCGGCGAGGCGACGGAACCGCGATTTGATGGAACGTTCGTCGGCGAGGGGCGAGACGCCCAGGGCGCGGTAGAAGTCGCCGGCGACTTGCACGCGGTGGAAGGTCTCATAGAGGGTGTAGAGGAGGTAGCTGGTCACAACCAGGATGTAAATGCGACGGCGGTGTCGCGCATAGCGCGGAGTGCCGGGCTGGGGACGGGGATCACCGGCGCGGATGGTGATGCCATAGTAGACGCTTTGGACGATGGAGGTGACATACTGTGTGAATGTCGTTAATAACTACCTGGTGTTGCGCGGCGGAGCGCTTAACGGGAATAATGGACACGGTACTCACGTTTGGAAGGACAGCCCAACCAAAAAAGGAGAGGAGGGACGACATGAGCGGAGGGAGTGTATCTCAAGGGGAGGGGGGAGTAAAAATCAAACCACCATCAAACCGAAAAACAAACCCTCATCAAGAACAAGGAGCGACAATGATAAGGGTTCCTGAGCAGGTCTGGCAGGTCTTTGGAGACGATCTACTGGATCCCCGTATACAAGTCCGGGCTCACCGCCCACCCCACCGCCCGCCTCCACTGCTCCGTCCGAAAAGAAAAAAAGAGAGCGAGGGAAAAAAAAAAAAACCAACTCCACCAGCATCATCGCCATCTCCATTGCGCCTCACCACCCCCCAATTGACACCATGGCCCTCGACGCAATGGACCTCGACCCCCACCCGACGGGCCCCGCCACGCTGCCGTCGCCCGAAAAAGACCGCAAGCGCAAACACAAGGACAGCACCTCCCCCAGCAAGAAGAAGCGCAAGCACGAAACCGACTCGACCAAGAAGAAGAGCAGCAAGAAGTCCTCCAAGAGCAAGACCAGCACGACTACCAATGAATCCACCTCCACCTCCACCACCAGCAACTCCCCCTACACCCTCACAACCGCCACGCTCTACCTCCCCCTCTCTCCGATCTCCATCTCGCCCACCCACGCTCTGGCCTCCCTGCTAGCAGAGCACCTCTCTCCGCTCCTTCTCACCTACTACGCACCCCTGAAGGGCATCGTCCTCGCCTACTCCAACGCCTCGATCTCCAGCACCGCGCCCCAATCCACCAGCGTCGTCAACGCCGAGGATCCTCACCCACAACCATTGACGCTCGCCCGCACAGCCGGCGAATACGGTGTTCTCTACGTGTACCTTACAGCGACCTTCCTGGTGTTCCGACCCCAGCGCGGCCAGATCCTTGAGGGCTGGGTGAACGTGCAATCGGAGGGTTTCCTGGGCGCGATCGTCCTGAACCTGTTCACCGTGGGCATTGAACGGAAACGTCTGCCCCCGAGTTGGAAATGGATCCCACCTGGCGAGGAACAGGAAGAGGAGCAGCAGCAGCAATCATCCTCCTCTACCGAAAACGCACAAGAAGATGAGGAGGGGGACAGCGACTCCTCGACCCAACAAAAGAACAAGACGCCCTTCGACCCGGAGAAGGAACTCTTCCGCCCCATTGCTCTCGCTTCGGACGTGAACCCCCTCGCCGATACCGATACCAATGAAGGCGGCAACAACAACACCAACGATGAGGATGAGGACGCAGCCGCAGAGGGCTATTTCCAGTCCGTTTCGGGACACCGAGTGCGCGGGACGGTTCGGTTCCGGGTCGTGGATGTGGATGTGATTCCTGGATCGGAGCGGGAGAGCGGGTTCATCAGTATCGAGGGTACGATGCTGGATGAGGACGAGGAGAGGCGTCTGTTCGAGGAGGAGCGCACCGGAGTTTCTTCTTCTATTAATACTGGCATGACACCAAGAAGATCAAACTCGGCATCCATGTCAGGAGCATTGGCCATCCGATCTGCTTCTACCTCTGTGGCCCCTTCTCCCGTTGTGGATATCGAAGTAGAGTCGCCGAGCAAGAAGCCTGTGAAGGAGAAGAAATCCAAGTCCAAGTCGAAGAAGGAGAAGTCGAAGGAGTGAGTGTGAGTGCGAGTGTGTAGTGAACCCTGTTGATATGCGCTGTACGCTCCATGTTATATATTCCGTGTTCTATTTTTTTCCCCCGCATTGTATTCAGCTTTGTCCACGTCTGGCGTTAGATGGGAGAATCAAAATATCTATCTTGTTAGGGTGATTGCTCAGAGTTGAGAGTACTGGGTATACAGTAAATGTTGGATACATTCATATCATTATGATAGATAGTATTGGTTTTGTCAGTGATCGATGCTTACTCCGTCACTTGTGTATTTAATTAATAAATACTGGTCGACAGATATGTGAATGAGATGGGACCAATACGGAAATATATAATGGGTTATGATAACCGAGGCCAGGTTACTTGAAACTAAGCTATGTACTTCAATATTCAACATAAATCATTATTACTGATGCTATTTTCATCCACACCGCAATAGTATTCAATTATATGCGCACCGACTCCGGCACACCTACCGTCAGCACATCCACCCCGCTATTGATCTGCGCCTTAGTCGGCATGTTCTTCCTCCGCATCAGTTCCGCGCATTTTACCATCACCGGGTCCATGCCCATCGTCGCGACAGCTACCACCGTATCGCCCTTGCAGTAATATGCCGCGAACTTGGCGTTCTCCGGCTCGCCGTGCAGGACTAAATCATCCCATCCGTTCACGGTGCTGCCGCAGTACCGGAGCTGGGCGCCCAGGGCGGACCAGAAGATCGGGATAAATGCCTTGGGCTTGAGGGTTTGCAGTGATCCGGTGTGGACAATTGCGCGGGCCACGCCCCGGCCGGCATTCTGGGCTACGTTCCAGTGCTCGATGCGAGTGGGCGTGCCCTTCTCTTGGTCTGCGCCTGGTCCGTGGTATGGGTAGGTGGCGATGTCGCCGATGGCGAAGACGTCGTCGTTGAGGCCAGGGACGGCGAAATGTTCATTGGTCGTGATGGAGCCATCCTTCTCGAGGGTGATGGATGGGTTGTTTTGGAGGAAATCAGTTGCAGGACGCACACCCACGCCGAGAATGACCAGGTCGGCGGGAAGCTCGGTGCCATCTGCCAGGTGGACTGCGCCGACCTTGCTGGAATCGGTGCTGGAGGAAGTTGCCTTCGACACGCTGGCGGAGAGCTTGAATTTGACGCCCGCCTTCTCGAGGTTGCCCTGGAAGATGCGGCCGATTTGCTCGCCCATGACGCGTTCCATCGGGGCCTTTTCCATACCGACGATGGTGACATCGTTCTCCTTGGCGAGGCTGTTGCCCACCTCCATGCCAATGAAGGAGCTGCCGATGACGACGATCTTCTTGTGCTTCTGCTCGCCCAGCGCCTGGTGAATGGCCTGCACGTCCGGGATGGTGCGGAGCACGAAGATGTTGCCGAGGTCCTTGAAGCCTTCCAGAGGGAGGGTGCGAGGCACACCTCCTGTTGCAAGAACCAGCTTGGTGTAGGGGTATGACTTGCCGGACTGGGTGGTTGCCGTCTTCTTCTCGAAGTCGACCCCTGTCACATCATCATGAGCAATGTCAATGGAGGCTTCCTTGTACCACTCCTCCGGACGCCACTGGATCTTCGCCGCGTCCGCGATCAACGCCTTGGACAGCTTCGTGCGGTCAATGATGAGGTTGGGTTCGCGGGTGATGACTGTGATGGCCCCCTTGTACTTGAGTTCACGGATCGCCTGGACAACACCAAAGGTGCCACTTCCACTGCAGGGACCGAAGATTAGTGACAGCTGCTCCCAACCCCCGATCGGATTCGAAGGATGACCAGGCTTACCCGCCAACAATCACCAGCTTCTCCTGCTGAGAAGCACTGCACTTCACGGCGGGATCTCTCTGCGCCGCCTTGACATCCGACTCTTCGGCATTGATGTAGACGGCACCGTTCTTCTCAAACACATCGAATTTCTTCAATGCGTTTGGAGCCGGCGCATCTTCGACATCGCCGCTCACCACATTGAAGCAGGCTACCCGACATGATTGTTAGTGATCGAACGCGCCATGATATGCGAGGAAGGCCTACCTCCATGCCACGGACAGGTGATTCTGCCCTCCGGGGCCACGACACCCAGCTTCAAGGGGGCGCCGTAGTGGGTGCACTTGGAGGTCATGGCGTGGACCTGATCATTGTACCGGACCAGGAGGACCTTGCCATCCTGGATGCCATCGACCTCGCACTCGACCTTATCCAAGTCCTTGACGTCGGCCAGGGACGTGATATTCTTGAGTTTGTATTCCTGAACCATGTTGGCGGGGTTGGTGGTGGAAAATGCACGCACAGAGGTCGGGGAGGGGAGTGGACCCGAGGAGCAGCAGAAGGAAGAGGAGGATGATTTAGATGGGATGGAGGAAGAAAAAGGACACGGTCCTGATGTAAAAGGCCGGGATGCAGGCGAGGAGGGGTGGGGACAGCAGGCACAGCGACAGGACGAGGAATTGCGACAGCCGCAACGACAGTGGGCGATGCGGGACGACGACGAGGAAGACCAGGAAGAGGGGCAGCCAGCAGCGAACCGGGACCAACGAGCTGGAGCACAAAGGAAGCTCTGACGGGTAGTGGTGCTGAGGAGGGGTAGGTGCATCATACTATGTACTAAGTATAGTCCGATCTGGCCAGGCCAGTTGGGAGGAGGCCACTGCGCGGGAGCTTATATACTATACCTAGTACTAGATAGATAGTAGTACTGCCTCCATCCCAGGCCTGGACGGACCATGACATAACGGAGCGAAAGATCCATCCTGTTCTCTTGGGAGGGGACATTCATTGTACGTAGTAAACAACCGGAATGGAAGGGTCGACCAGCAACTACCTGTCGATGACATCGCTGGCAACGGCTCCCTTCCGCCAATCAGCAGGCGGGGTTTGTCAGACTCCCCAGCTACTAGTGGGGCCATCGCCCGCAGAGTGGAGACCCTCCCTAGTACCATAGTACTATGTATAACACAATTACGACAGAATGAAAGAGCGAGTTCATCATGCATTCCCCCATTGGGTTCTTATCTACATAGTACAGACACAGACACATGTACATCCATCTCCGCTTCATCGTCGCCCGATCGACTGCCTCGTCACCCGTCGCGTCCGCGGAACATTCTTCTGCACCCATCCAGGCCCCCGCGGAAGTCGGTGCGATCGTGCATAGTCCTTGTCACTCCCGCCCGGGGACTGCGGCGGACTCGACTGCGTTAGGTCCACCAAAGAAACCTGCGACGCCGGCGACCGGGACGGCTCCTGCTCGGGTGCCTCCTCGTGATGCGGCACGCTCTCCGGGACAACGCTGATCGATGACGGCTCCTCCACCGGCGGCGTCTTCACTCGGGGACGTCGGCCTGCCACGGGAGACACCGACCTCGCCAGAGACAGCAGGTCCATGGCCCCATCGCCTCCGCTCGGGTTGCCATTGCGTCGCCCTTTGTGAGCCACCCGTCGTCGCTGCCGTTCTTCCTCGGCCTTGTCAGCCTCATAGAACGGATTAGGCACGAAAGAAGATGTTGATGACTGCGACGGGGACCGGGCCAAACTCTCCTCGGGCTCATGCTTCGTAGGTGGAGTTGATGCCTCCCCCTTGACCGCCGGGGGAAAGTATTTCTCCATCAAGCAGTTGAAGGACATCACACTGACCGGACTGCTGATCATTTGCAGGTCGTCGTCCGAGAGGGGTGCCGCCTCGTTCCCCTCGTCGGGGTCAACGGGAAGATGTGTCGAGTGCAATGTCGAGGGAGGGTCTTTGATCTCCAGGCCACCATCATCCGGCTGTCGACCGTTCCGGCCATCCTCCGTGTCTTCTTGTCCGGATGGGGGGATAGCAGACCCCGAGGCTTGTTCTTCGTGACTAGCTTTCGATGCACAGGTGAAGTCCGCGCGAGGAGACTGGAAGCCGACAAATTGTGGTGACTGGATGGGGCTGGAGTCCATGGCAGGTTCCTCCGCGGTATCAACGATCTCCTGGTTTAATGACTTTGCATGCCGGTCAGCCCGTTCCTTTTCCGTATCCCGCGCTGGTGGCTGACCATCCTCGTACTCGCGCGTGGCCGCAGCCTCGTTCGGAGCCGGTTTGGGGCTCGGCGGAGAGCGCTCCTCTGCTGCACGGGAGCTTGGGCGGGTGAGCGCATGAACGCCAGACGAGTGAAAGGAATTTACTGTACTGACATGCTGGGTTTCCCAGCATCCCCAAGACCTGCAGCGTCAGCAGCTCGGAGAAGCTTGGGCTCAATCAAATCGGCAAATGACAACTCCCGGAAGCCGTCATCCTCGTCGTCGTCCAGCCCGGGCATTTCAAACCCACTGTATTGAGGCCGGTCGTTTTCCTCATCCCAATCCTCGTCATCCCGGGCCTGTCTTCGGTCACGCTTGGCCAACCGGATTTTCACGATGTTGTCCTCGAAGACGTCGTGAATCTTGGCCACTCGATAACCAGACACCGTGGGTTGCCAGCTCGTGGCTTTGGAGATTTCCAGTTGCCGGAAGGCAAATACCAGGCCCCTCTTTAAATCCTTCACACCCATGTCCTGCAGAGAGGCCGGATCACTAGGCAGAGAGGGGAGATCGTCTGCTGTGTCCTCAGTCTGATCCTCCGCAGCCGGCTCCGCAGCATGCTCGACCCCTTCCACGTCTCCATTCGGTTGCTCGGCGTCGTCGTAGTTCAGTTGTATGTCGCCCGTAGAATAGCCGTAATCGCCATTCCCATACTCCTCCTCGTCGCCATTGTAGACTTGGAGCTGCTGCCGCCGTTTCCTTTTCCTGCCCCAACCTTTGCGTTGTCTGATGATATCACTGGCTCCAGTGTCCCAGCGCTGTTCAAAGGGGAAAGGCGGGGCCGTCAGCTCAATGTCATCGTAAATACACTCGGTGGCCCGGAGAATCAACTTGTCTTGCCAGTTCTCGTCCGAGTCACTCTCGGGGACCTTGGGCATGTCTTCTTTTGAGGACTTCTGAACTTGAACAGGGTTGATCTTTCCTGCGAGCTTTTTCCGGGTAGCCTCCTCGTCCTCTTTGGTTCGTGGAGTTCTCACGCCCAGAGAGCCGAAAAGCATCCTCCTGGAGCTGGCAACGTCGAGAGTACGCCGTTTGGGAGGTGGGCTCGCTTCGTTCCCATCATCTGCAGCCACTTTCGCTGCAGGCTGGGCTTGTTCGGTTTCACCGGCACTCTGCGGGGGAATAGTCTCTTTTTGCGACACTATAGTAACATCAATCCCTCCCGATTCCAGATCGCGGAGCAGTTTCTGTCGCCTCGCTTCAAATTCGGCGCGCTCCTGTTCTTTTGGATCGTGTTTGGTTTCGGCAACGTAGTATGAGCGCCCATTGGTCTCTTCCCATTCACGGAGAGCAGCAAAGTCGGCCTGCGCGGGCAGGGTACCAAGTTCCTTCAGCTTTGCCAGTCTGCGTCGCATCTTGTTACGCTGGTTGCTTTTTTTGGTTCTCAAAGACCCCGCACCGGGTGGAATGGTCTTGGTATGCGCCTCCGCCTCCGCCTCCGAGTCCGAAAGCTCGTCCTCCGATTCTGACGTAGACATGTCGTCTGAATCGGAACTTGAGTCATCGTCCGAATCGGAGGTCGAAACGTCTGATGCAGAAGCCGAGCCTTCATCCGATGATGTGTCGCTGGAGTCACTGGAGTCGCTGGAATCGCTAGAGTCATTAGAATCACTCGAGTCGCTCTCAGATGAGCTGCTGTCACTCGCATTTGACACAGAGTCGATGGGCTTCCCCGGGGCTGACCCTGCTTTGCTGGTAGGGGTAGCATCCGGTTTCAACATGGTCGGCTCGACTTTCTGGTCCTCAAACGTCACCACTTTCGAATCCCGGCGAGTGTCATCTGGTTCTGGAGACCTTTGAGAAGGATATGCCAAAGAACTCTTTCTCGGTGCTGCTTGAGAAGCACTTTGTTTGGAGCGCAGCGGATAGCCTGCTTGCTCCACATCGAGGTCTTCTACCATGGGCATGGACGAGATCTCCAAATCTTCCTCAAGCCCCTTCAGTTCTTCCGCCAAGTCTTCGTCGTTGACATTTGACATGTCTGAGTCACTCTCCGAAGCTTGGCCATTAGGTGCGTTATCGACAGCGTGTCGGATCACCGTGACGTCGCCATCCTCTTCAGGTTCGTGGTAATCCTCATAGTCATCATGATACGTATCTACGTATTCATTATGCTCCCCTTCCTGCGGCTGCAGCTGGTCATCTGACTTGAGAACAGAAAGCTCTTTGGTGAAGCCGAGTTGGTTGGACGGTGCCCACTCAGTGTCTTCCTCTTCGTAGCGCGATCCGTAGTCCCAACCTGCAGCGGTAGTGCGACGTCTCTTCCTTGGAGGGATTGTGATTGCGGGCCGTGACGCCGTAGGTCTTTTCAGGAACGGTTTTCCAAACGGGACACCATCAATCAGGTGCTTGCCGTCGGTGGATATTTGATGGCGACCGGAAAGCCGTCTGACTCGAAGGTCCGAGATCTGGAGGGCACGTATCCTGTTGAGAAGATGTCCATGAGTTAAGTTCAATAGCAGAATGGACCAAGAGCCACTAGCAAGAGAAAGTGGCACCGGTGACGGTACTTACAAGACTTCATCACCATCCCGCAACAGGCCTTCCACTTCCATAAAGTGCAAACACTCGGAGCCGCCAACTTCGACCACATAGTCCTCCAGACCCCACTGTCCGCTGCATTCACTGTCAAACAAAGCTGGCTCCGTCTCAAGCGGAACGACCCCATTGACATCCTCCAGCAGTTGTGCGATAGTATACCCGCCATTGGAATACAGCGCATTAGGTACACGCGTCGAAGCCAGTGCAGAGGACGCGGCAGGAAGCATGGACGAAGCACTGGGCGCATTGTGGCCGAAAACAGACGGCGGTGACGTTGTCCAGAGAATGCGCGTGACGGGCAGGCCGTGCCGCTGGATGATTAAATGAAGACGCATGGCGGAATGCTTGGAGAAGTACTGCTCCTGTTTTGGGCCGATCCCACTAGCAGCAGCTCATTAGAATTATTATGACGGCGCAGAATATTATTAGAAAGGCATGCAGGAAACCGTCGCGTAGTGCTTTTCAAAACGAGGTGCTTGCTTGCCGACTGATCGCGTCGGAGTTAAGTGCCAGGATTGGAAAGTAGCACGAAGGAGTTGCAGCCGAATGCAAGATCAGAACATGATCGTCTTGAACGCTAGAAATGCTGCAATCATCTTAGAACTGGACGACTGAAAAGTGCGGAGCAGAGGAAGTAGAAAAGCGACGGGAGGAAAGAAAGACGTGACGGCGGCCAGCAGCAGCTCTGGTTGGGCCGGTCGCCGCTAAGCCCGGTTGGGTGCTAACACCTAAGGCACCGAGATCGAGTCCTCCCTGGCCATTACTAGTACTATCGCCCCAGGGAATTTACTTGGGCTTGAATGTATTATGATATTCCTATTCACCATTTTATAAAATACTTTCGACATCGAGCAACGAAATATGAACATGCCTCAGGTGGTATCGAAGATTAGAGTATACTGAAGGCCCCCATTAACTCCGGCACGATGCGTGCGATAATACTAGCAAATTTGGGCCAGTAAAGGGTAAGATCGATCAGCGCTATGATATATGATGCATCAAGAGCAACTAAGAAAACTGCTGGGTTGAAATTAAGCGTCCCTATTTGGACTCCGGGGAACCGGTTTCCTGTTGGGAACTCCGAGATTCATGGGCCGAATCCCTGCTTGGGACGGCGTACGATTGACCTGGTTCTGAGGCGGTTGGGGTTTGGCACCCGCGATTGACTGATACTCTGGAGGATTGTCCTCCAGAGGAAGAGCCTTGTGGATCTTGAGCACGCTCTGCTGGCGAGCAACTGGAGAGGTCGGGGGTGAACCGGACCGAGATTCCGGCGGAGTTTCAGGGAGCATATCGAGAGTCTCCGAAGAGGAAATCGCTTCCTGATTGCCGTAGAGTGGGGTCGCCTCAGGTTCCTTTCCAACTGGAGATCTCGGATCAGCCCCAGGTTCAACAGATCTATCGGAAGAGGAGGCATCTGGTGGGTTATACTCTCGACGGGGGCCATCCACAGGACTAAGAGTTTCAGCCATCGCATCTTCGTAGCTGGGAGGTGCATCGTCGTAGCCTTCATCCGCGCCAGATGGCATAGGAGGCCTGGGAGGCCGAGGAGGCATTGGGGGGCGTATGCTGTTATCGATCGGCCCGTCGAGGTCGGAAGTAGCAACTGTCGGTTTAACCTGCCCGTTGGCTGCCATGGCATCCAAGAGTGCTTTCGGAGGAGCAATGCCGGAGTAGATTTTCACGGGCATCCGTAGCGGAAGAATAATAAGTTGGGGCTGGTGGTAGTGAGCAAAGGATCTAAGGATGTGCAGAGGAAAACCTACCTTCATGTTCCCAACACTTCCATGAGTGAGGCCCACCCGAACTTCGAGCTCATAGGTCCGCGAGACATTGCACGTCTCGAACGATGGCGCCACCGTGTTGGGCAACGGTACGCGATTCCACATATCAGCGTCAATCGTGTACTCCGTATCCGCAGGATCTCCGCCTCTTCCTAGAGGTATGCTCATGTTACTCCGACTTAGGAGGACCCAGGTGCCGCTTTCGGTGCGTCTCAAGTCATGGGCGAGAATGTTGGTATAGGCAATGAGCTCGATCTGGAGCATCTGCAGAAAGATGGTCTCATATGACTCCGACAATTTCTTGACGAGGACTCGCATTGGTACGGGCTCATTGCATGTGAGAATAGAGGGATTGGGTAGCCGTAGGTCGGCGGATACACGAGGAGAACCACCAGCGGCGTCCCGAAGCGAACTGCTAGACATCTTCTGGAAAAGGCTTCTCGTTCTGGACACATTCGGGGAGTTGATAAATTGATGTTGTCGTCTTGCATATGTCTCTTCACTCGAATTGCCCGTCCTGGGTGGTTCGATAGGGAGGAAATTGAGGTTGGTAATCTAGACGCCAATTATCAGCACTGACATTATCCTGGCAACTGTCGCTTCTCAGAGACAGGACATGAACCTACCGCTCTGATGTTCTCTTTGTAGAATTGCGGACGGATAACAGTCGCTTTCACATAGTACCGGATATCTGCCATTCCCGGGAAGCCGCTTAGCGAGGGAGGGAGGGTCTTCTTCACATGGCGAGTGGTGTCTTTGGCCATTTCCACCCTCAGGCCCGTGATATTCAAGTTCGTGAGCATGCTATTGTGCATGCTGCAGGCATTGTTGAACGGGAACTGGCAGGCAAGGTTAGCTGTACCCGCCACGGGACGGGAACAGAAGGATCGGACTCACCTTGAACTGAAAGGGATACTCATATGTTCCTCTGGCAAAGGTATAGGCCTTGTCCGGAGTGTCTGAGTTGAAAACCGCCGCTGTGGGGAAAACTGTGACAACTTTGTACAGGATCTATACAAGATGGTCAGCATTGCATGCAGCCAAACCAACTTGATACCAGATCGGATAGCGATAGAAGAGAAGACCCGGAGGAAATGCTTCGGAAATCGCACCTTGTGAACCTCAATTTCGGTACGTTTCTTATCCGACTGTTCAGACTGTGGATATCGCGGACCAGCCAGGCGCGTCCGACTTTCTCCTTCTAATTTTACTTGAATGCCTCCGATTGCAGCTTCGGACGGCAATTGCAGCACCACCTTTCCCGTCAGGAAGTCGAGATTGGTGAAGTGCTTGTGTGGTCGGTCCAGGTGGATGGTTACAGACATGGCGACCACCCTGTAAGCCCGATGCGGGTCGTGCTCTGGCTCGTTCAACGGATCAGGCCGTGGGAGGAATTCGTCTACTGAGTGGAATCAGGGGGACCAGGACCTGAGATCAGGGATCAGGCCAGGGGAACAGAGGAAGAATATAACCCAGTCCACGGTGGGGATGCTGGAGGAGAAAACGAGGACGGGGA
Organism: Aspergillus sclerotiicarbonarius CBS 121057; assembly: GCA_003184635.1. Lineage (NCBI taxonomy): Eukaryota > Fungi > Ascomycota > Eurotiomycetes > Eurotiales > Aspergillaceae > Aspergillus > Aspergillus sclerotiicarbonarius. The sequence continues at coordinate 269,287 of KZ826356.1, read as the reverse complement.
GGTGGGCGGGACTACAGGCTGGAAAATGACGTTGAAGCCAGGGGACGAAAAGCGCAGGGCGTGGGGCACACCCGAACAGCAGGAGCTCTCGGCGCGTTCGGAACCTTTCATTCAGGCCTTCAGCAGGAACCAAACCGACGAACGGACCATTTATAATGGAATTCGGTCTTCTGGAATCAGGATGAGCTGGCCGGAAAACGGTGGGGGGGTCCTTCATGGCCCGGGATTTAATCATACGGTGGGCTCGATGAGTCGATGACACCCTCCGACGGGCACACAGACTGGATGGTGATCCTCTCGCAGGGCTGGCCTGCCTTTGGGCCTTGGGCCTTTGCGCGGGTTGCTCATTCGCGTCGGCCCCCGGGGTTAAGCTAAGCCACCCGGAGCCATCAGTCATCACCTTTCGCAGAAACTCAGAAAGCCGTTGCACCGCCACGTCACGGGCGCTAGGCAGGACTAGTCTCGCAGGAGCAAAGCCATGGCAGTAGTGGCATCGACCATAAGACTCGTTTCATTGGGTGTCGTCCACTGTTTTATCTATCTGCCACTGTCCCGACTACAAGCACATCTCTAGGCACCAAGATTTCCAATATGACTGCGCCCGACCGTCGTCAGAGGCCTTCCTTAGCGAGCATGTCTAGAACGAGACGTGCGTCCAAATCATTAGCCGGGGGTAATCAACCGATGCTGCGCCGAGACCTCACGCCTTACCTGCAATATCAAGATAGAACGCAATGGCGTTGAACCTATAGGACAATTGGCCAACGTCAGCGGGGTGCTCGCATCAACAATAGAGTGGAGTAAGGCCATTGGCGGACCTTTGTCTGTTGCCCGTGATTTCCCCAGCCAACCACTTCAGTCGGTTGCTCCAGTTGATCAAGTCCAAGTGGTTGACGCCTTCAAGGGTTCCCTTGTAACCCTGATCGCCTCCCCACTTGCTGCTGGCAACGCTGACTAGCCCATCATTGTACCCTTCAACTTGTTCCAAGAGACGGTGGGACAGACGGAAGACGGACCAGAAGCTTGGCTGCATTGCCGCCCCGTAGGAAAAGTATCTGCACAGACTCAGCCTTACTACGGACAGGAGCGTCTGCCAATGAGGACCTACCGGACATCCTCCATGTCTGGCGTCGTAGGATTGAATATGTTCATCATGTAGCCACGTGTTAACTGGGCGAATGCGCCGCTTTCTACTTTTAGCCGGTCAAGCGCATAGTATAGCTGGGTAAGACGGTCATCTGCGGATTATATTAGATCTTTTTGATAGCAGAGCGGGGGAAACCAACCGCCAATCTGCTTGAGGACGTAATCTGCAACAGCAGAGCCTAGAAACGGATGAGTGATTGTTCTCCGGCGTCTGTGCTATCGCATACCTCTGTGGGGAGTCGCAATCGTGGTCAACGATTTGACCTTGAAGTCTTTCGGCTTCAAATGTGTTATCATATATCGAGAGTCAAGCCCGCTTGAACACTGATTAACAACTGCCAGGAAAGCCGGTCGACTTCTTCCAGATCTTACCCCTATAGCCAGTGTAAATAACAGCCTCTGTAAGGTAGGCAGACACCGGGCTTACCATGCTATGACTATTCCATGTCAGACCAAAACATACCCGAGAACCCAGGAAGATACTTACGCGATGATATTGACATGCTCCCCGCGTGCGCCGATAGCGATATCCTTCGCCAATTCTTCGGCGCGCAATTCGATGGACGCTGAAGGAGGCACGGTTGCCGTGATGACTCGAACCCCTTTCATCGATAAAGCTTCTTTGATCCCACGCCAGTACTGAACCCCAGGAAGATAAGGCCCAGCCAGACGCAGCTCATCAAATCCAAGAAGACCATGTGCGAGAACAACTGGGTGCTTTGGGGTATCTGCCAGCGATAGATCAGTTAGTACAACGGGGGTTACAGTTGACGTTGGGCCAAACTGCGTTTACACTCACCGTATTTTCCCCTAACTATCGAGTATTCATCCCTGATAACCTTGCCCAGGTCCTCCAGGCGCGGATCAAGAGCATCGGGGGCCTTGTGCTCTTGTGGGTTGTGCCTACGCGTAGAGGAATGAAGACACCGCTGAGCTGAACAGTTGACAGAGAGGAATTGGAATTGAGATGCGATGCACCTTGCGCCGTAAAAGCTGGCGACAGCACATCTCATTTTACTTTATTTTTATTTTGCCAGGCCGGAATGTAGATGAGAGCAGTGTATACAAGTAGTAGCCGCGTGCCTGGTGTTCCTGATGACGCAACGGTTACTCGTTACATGTGTGTGCCTTAGGCCACAATATCATGGCACGCCGGCTATCGATACCCATTGCTTGCAGCAGCCGATACTCCAAGTGCTATTCTTCTTTCGAAGAGTTGATTCTTCTTATTTATGATGCATACCGAGACCGGCTGCAGTAAGCTCTTACATACTGACCATCATCGGTCCCATTAGAACACCGAATTCCAGGCAACCTCCAGTGTGGCTCAGTGCCAACCTTAGACAGGACTCGACATGGAAATTTAGTATGTAATGCTCAAACAGCGGGATCAGAACTATATTCACAGGCTGAAGCAAATGACACAAACAAGAACCCCTCATGCTGCCGCCATGACAACTGTTCATCTCTCTATGCCTTGACCACGATCTTCTCCGACGCCTCGGGCTTCACGTCCACCAGCGCATGGATGAGGCCTTCAGTGACCTTGGCACCCTTCTCGTTGCCAGCGTCCTTAATTTCCTGGAGCTTCACCTCAGCCTCCTTGTTCGCATCCTCCTCCGCCTTCTTGTATCCACTCGAGTGCTAGGAAAGGTGGTATTGTTAGCCCTCAACCCCACCCAGATGCCACACTTGCCGAGTCCAACCCCGCAGATTAGAACGTCATGTCGTACCTCAGCCTCAAACTTCTTGAACTCCTCCTCCTTCTGCTTTCTGTACTCCTCAATCTCCTTCTGCGCCTCGGACTTGGCCTCCCTTATGCGCTTGGTGCGGTCTACAGAGAGCGTTAACGGGGTGGGAGTGGGTATCGGGTGCCTGATGACATACATTCTCTGGCTGGATAATGCGACACGTCAGCAACTGATTGATGATTCGAGAGTATTCGAGTAAGCGGATAACTAACCTTGCTGGACAATCTTCTGAGCCTCTCTCTCGGCCTAACACATAGACAGTCAACCACTATACCCCACTCAGTGTAATCCGATGTGACCTACATCGAGGAGGGTCTGAATGCCTGCGGAGTTCTGAGCGGACTGTCGGAACGGATCAGTATAAAGGATCTCTGGGAGAGCAACATATCGTCCTCACCATCTTTGCGGTAAGCTTTTACAATACAAGCGCTTATTGAAATAAGAGGGTCGATGCCTGCAACAGTATCCAGATAGGTGGAGTCGTGGAGCTTGTCTCCCCGACGCCACGAATGACCCCTTAGGCGGTCGGCAGTTCTGCCGCCAAACACCGCCATCGCTGATAATCACCGATAATCCGATGCAGATTTGGACATGATGCCACTCGCGCATTCGGTCGGATGATTCGTCAATTGCTCCTTATCTCCTTGCGAAAATTGCGATAAACATTCCTCTAAGATGTCTCGTGCTTCCAAATTGACGCTGGCTGCGACCGGCCTTGGTACGGCGGGGATCATCTACTTTGTGCACTGGGCCCAAGAACAAGAGAAAGTGGTACGTCGGCGGTGTCTTCTGATCAACACAACTACAGTCGTTAATATTTTCTCGCAATCTAGTCAATGCACAAGGCAGTCGAACAAGACATGGAGAAACAGCGCATCCGAAGGGAGCGACAGGCCGAGTTCGAGATGCAAAGGGCGCTGGAAGAGGAGTACCGGAAATTACAGACGGTTTCGCCCAGCGTTGACGAGACAAGTGGAGGGCAAACACATCAAGGGCAAAAGTCGGGATGAATACCGCGGCCTCGGCGATTCATGGACTTGTGTCTGGTACGGAGTATGCTCGTGCCCTTTGTGACGAAACATTTCCTAACAATCCTGCAGGTATAGTTGTCCGCGTGAGATGTGATGGCTATATGCATGTAGAATATACCCAAAATGTACAGTATAGATCAACTATTTTACACCCAGCTCTGTATACTTCAAGTCTTTGATGTATCCAAGTCAGTCGTAGTGCCACCCTAAGAACTGCAATGACAATACGGAGTACCACGGAATCCGAACAATATGAAGAAAGTGACTAATGCAACGTATACCGCGGTGCGTAAATTGGCATTCTGGAACTGCTTCGAGAGACACATGCCACTGCTAGACACGCATTGTCCACAGCAGTCCTTATCAGCCGAGCACAGCACGGGGACGGATGGACGGCGGAGGTCCGAGATAGGAGCGATAGCTGACCGACATAAAAAGAGGCCGGCTATCATCGGAGGCCGGCCCAATTCCGGCCTCCTGCAACTAAGGAAGCCTAAACGGGTCCGATCCAGGGATGCAGGCCAATCAGCTGCAGGCCAAATGACATCAAGCCTTGGCGGTTGGTGAAGTATAAAGCAGGTCATGCTGGAGAGGACGGGGGTTTGGGGCAAGTATGGCCGTATATTGGACGCATTTCTGGGCGGGAAAGAGCCTCATCACTATCAGGTGTCTAGTATTGTCAGTAGTCAGCTTCTTGATCATCCCCTGGCCACCAGAACGGCGAACGAGCAGAGAGTGCTGCTGGGATACCCTGCTGAATCGGGAATAGCGCGCCCCCGTGATTCTGGCGTGCCCTCATTTGCCAAGAGTTTGTATAGAGTCGATGGGCATGCATTGGACGGACAGACCGGCCTGCAAGGGGTGCTTTTTCCATGTAGATTCATCGCAGAACCCCAATATATCATCTGGACTGGACCAACATCTGTAGCACTACGTTATCACGATTGAGTCTGAGGTCTCCACGCAGTTTTCCTGCCTCTTTCGTAATGGCGCCTTGGAGGCCGGAATTGATACCGGCCTCGAGAGTATTATAAGAATCACCTGCTTTCCCGCCCAATTCCCTCTCTCTCCAAGCTCTCATTCCCAGGCCCTCTCGAGTCCACAAACTCTCCCCCCCGGGAAATTCTCCTTTTTCTTCTTTTCTCCCTCTTTTGACTTTGGCTCTCTGCCAACCTTTACTCTCATCGTCATCACTTCATCATCCACTTGCCCACTTCTCGTGATAGACCTCTATACTACACTTCCTACACCATGTCTCCCTCTCGAGTTCCCCTGCCCAACAGCACTCTGGATCGTTTCCCCCACATCCATGATGCCCCTTCTACCCTGCCCCGGTCTCTGGACCCCTTCACCATCACCACCTCGACGGGCTTCCTTCCCTATGCCACTGCCCCTACCCAGTTGCCCGATGTCTTCCAGCCTTTGCTGTCCCTGCTCGAGCGGATGTCTGTCCTCAAGCTCGATGGCACTCCAGGTCTGCTTGCCACGTACGAGCTGGGCCCTGCTGTCCTTGCCGAGCTGCCGGACTTGACAGATGAGATCGACAAGCAGGTCACCGCAGACGGCTCTCCGGACCTGTACATGATCGCTGCTCTCTTCCGGGACTACTCGTTCCTCGCATCGGCCTATATCCTTGAGCCATGCTGGGAGAACTGGTGCAAGAACCCTGAGGGCGGCTATGGGCTGGGGCGAGAGCTGCTGCCCAAGTCTGTCGCTCGGCCGATGTACCGCTGTGCTCAGCTGTATGTTCTTGCCTCTCTCCTATCTACCACCCTGTCACAACTAACTGGATATAGTTTGGATATTCCTCCTTTCTTGTCCTATGCTGCTGCCTACTCTCTCTTCAACTACACCCTCGAGGAACCGTCCAAGGGCCTGGTCTACCCTAACCTCCGTCTGGTGCGGGCCTTTGAGAACGGACTTGACCCCAAGAGCTCCGAAGCCGGGTTCATCCTGACTCATGTGGACATGGTCAAGTTCTCGAGCGGCCTGATCAGCGGAGCCATCAAGGTTGTCGACACGGTCGAGCAGGGCGGACCCCGATCGGTTGTCAACGATGGGTTCCGAGAGATCCTGTCGTCGATGGAAACGATTGAAGCAGCCATGGAGGGTATGCATATTCCCTGGGATCCTCGGATGCCTGCTAACAATGACAGATATGTGGGCCAACTCCAAGCCCCAGGACTATCTCTCGTTCCGCGTCTTCATCTTCGGTATCACCTCCCAATCCATGTTTCCCAACGGTGTCATCTACGACGGAGTGCTCGACAACAAGCCTCTGTTCTTCCGGGGGGAGAGTGGCGCGAATGACAGCATGGTAGGCTTACATGTTTCCTCCAAGCAACCCAAGCTAACGAGTATATGCAGATCCCACTGCTCGATCACCTCTGCCAGATCCCGATGCCCTCCAACCCGCTCACCAAGGTGCTTCATGAATTCCGGGCCTACCGTCCCCTTCCCCACCGTGAGTTCCTCGCGCACATCAACTCCAAGTCGGAAGAGGTTGGGGTGCGCAACTTTGCGCTGGCCGACACCGAGACGGCCATTCTCCTGCTGAAGACCCTGAACCATGTGCGGAGCTTCCGCTGGCGCCACTGGCTGTTTGCCCGGGAGTACATCATCCGCCGCACGCCGCACCCGACTGCCACGGGGGGCAGTCCCATTGTCACGGTACGTTCTCTGCCTCGATTCGGGGTGACCAGCAATGCTAATGATATGCAGTGGCTCCCGAACCAGCTGTCCGCCGTCATGGACTTGATGCTCTCGATTTACGACACGCATCTGGCGCCGCAGAAGGGGAATGGCGAGGGCCCGGATGGCCAGAAGGGCTACGCTGCTTATGAGACGCAGGTTGAACCGATGATGGAGATGGTGCGGGACCAGAAGGAGAAGTTGGCGCGGGAGGTGGAGAAATGGTGCCAGGAGAGAGGAGTCTGAGTGATAATGAGGATGAGGATGAGGATGATGCAGCAGCCGAGTAATAGTTATGATACCATTGCCACATCCACCCCGGTGTGCGCCTTTTGAGATTCACAATGCAGATGTTCTACATAATTCAAGTCGAAATTGAAAGTCCCATTTCCATGCAGCAGTTCTACATGACAGACATCAGATCATGTCCAGCAACCCACGTGGTGTCGATCCACCGACTCGGCCCAGTTTTCTTGACGAACCTCGGCATTTCCGCTTTGGCGCTTCTCCGCACATCCCCTCTTTTATCCTTCATCATTTCTCCCTTTTTCTCCGCATTTCATTAACAACTCCTCGGCCCCCTCACCATCACTACCACCACTACAACAACAACAACAACAACAACAACAACAACAACAACAACCCCCATAATGCCCGACCAATTCCACGGCTGGGTCTCCCACTCGCCCACCACCCCCCTCACCTTCACCACCTTCACCCCGAAACCCTTCACGCCCACTGACATCGAAGTCCAAATCACCCACTGTGGCATCTGCGGCACCGACCTCCACACCCTCCGCTCGGGCTGGGGCCCAACCGACTACCCCTGTGTCGTGGGTCACGAGATCATCGGCATCGTGACGCGCATCGGTTCTGCCGTCGCAACAGCCCCTTCCTCCAGCACCACCACTCCTGACTCCCCCCTCCAGCTCGGCGACCGCGTCGGCATCGGCGCCCAAACCCTCTCGTGCCTCCAGCCCAGCTGCACCGCCTGCGCCTCGGGGCGCGAAAACTACTGTCCCCGCATGATTGCCACCTATAACAGCCGCTACCCGGACCCAGCAGACAACAACAAGAAATCCCGCACCGGACCAAAAACCTATGGCGGATTCGCGCGCACCTGGCGCGGACCTGCGTCCTTTGTATTCAAGATCCCGGAGGCAATCCCCTCTGCTGCGGCGGCGCCGCTCCTCTGCGCGGGTGTGACGGTGTTTTCCCCGCTACGGAAGTACGGTGCCGGACCAGGGAAAACCGTTGCGGTGGTGGGGATTGGTGGGCTTGGACATTTGGGGATTTTGTTCGCCAAGGCATTGGGATGTGATCGGGTGATTGGGATTTCGCGGACGGGGCGGAAGAAGACCGATGTGATCGAGAAGATGGGGGCAGATGGGTTTGTTGCGACGGAGGAAAAGGGGTGGGAGAAGAAGTGGGCGAGGACGGTGGATGTGATGATTTGTACGGTGGATGGGGATGATATGCCGTTGGGGAAGTATTTGAGGTTGTTGAAGGTCGAGGGCACGTTTGTGTTGGTGGGGGCGCCGGAGACGCCGTTGCCTCGGATCAGGGCGTGGGACTTGGTTGCGAAGGGGGTGGTGGTGACGGGGTCGAATGTGGGTTCCAGGGAGGATGTCAGGGCGATGTTGAAGGTGGCGGCGGAGAAGGGCGTCGTGCCCTGGGTGGAGAAACGGCCGATGGAGGAGGTGAATGGGGCGTTGAAGGATATGGAGTTGGGCAGGGCGAGGTTTCGGTATGTGTTGGAGAATCCTACGAGAGAGAGTCGGTTGTAGTATAGAGCATTACACGTGCTACATTAAATAGTAGACAGGTTATAATAAGCAACACCATAAATCATATACCAAACCCATCCAGCATCCTACTACTAAGTTATATCTTCGTGAATGTCTACTTTCCCAGACAGGAGCCTTGTTTCTTTATTCATATAATGTTTCCCTTCCAAGGAATCATATCTGATTAATCTCTTTATATTGGTGTGTAGTAGATGATAAAATACATACCTCTGTTGAAGTCTGACTACTACCTATTCCCAGTAGAAAGGGTGATGGAGTCCCCATACAGACTTGAGATGTGGAGATGGAAGGCCGGCCCATCCCCATACTAACTAAATAGCCCGAGATGAAATGTATCAATCATCCCATCCCCACTCAGCAAAAGACAAAAATACATAGCAGTATAAGAAGGATAAGAATACGAACCCCACCAAACCAAAGTAAGTCAGTCCCCCTTCGCAATTCGCCTACCACCCACCCCCTATTAAAACGCAGAAGAGGGATAAAATCATAAAAGAGAAAATTTGAACTCTCAGCACCATCGCATCGCATGTGCTATTTTCGGCGGGGTTCCGACGGGTGGAGAGGGGGGCTTTCTTCGTCCCGATTCGGAAAAGGGTACGAGATATACGAGACCCTTCTTGAAGATCTTGAATTCGAGAAAGATGGGATATAGGTGGCGATGTAGGAGGGGAGATTTTATTTAAATATGGGGGGGTTCGCTGTTCGGTGCTGGTTTATTGCAGTGGTGTGGTGTGTTGATACTCTCTTTATCTTTCTCTGGTTGATATATCTATCTTATTGATACCGAACTCTCTCGTTGATATCTCTCTGTTGATCGACTTTCCTTGATATCAAACTCTCTTTGACAAAATGTCCGGCTCCGATGCAACTGGTGGCTGGGTAGCCTATCAGTATAACCCGTCCATGCCTGCAGCCGTCATTTTCGCGGCGCTGTTCATGATCGGTACCCTTTTGCACACGTACCGTATGATTCGGACCCGGACGTGGTTTTTGATCCCTCTCGTCATCGGAGGATACTGTATGTGATTGCTTTCACTCATATCGATGGATTGAGCTGACTCTGCCAGTCGAGGCGGTTGGATACATCGGACGCGCCATGTCGGCCACTCAATCCCCAGACTGGACCCTCGGCCCGTACATCATGCAGAGCACCCTGCTGCTGGTCGCGCCCGCCCTCTTCGCCGCGAGCATATACATGGAGTTGGGACGGATCATTCTCCTCGTGAAGGCAGAGAAGCTGGCCATCATCCGGGTCAACTGGATGACCAAGATCTTCGTTGCGGGGGATGTGCTTAGCTTCCTGATGCAGGCATCGGGTGAGTCGCGGTGGTTGAGATTGAAGTCGATATACAATTGCTGACCTGGAGACTAGGGGCGGGAATCATGGTCAATGGATCCCCAACGATGGGCCAGAACCTCATCGTCGGCGGTCTGTTCGTGCAGATCGCCTTCTTCGGCTTCTTCGTCGTGAGCGCCCTGGTCTTCCAGATCCGGATCGCGAGTCACCCAACCGACGAGTCGCAGAATGCTGGGATCCCCTGGAGGAAGCACATGTTTGCCCTGTACAGCTCGAGTGGTCTGATCCTCATCCGATCGGTCTTTCGAGTGATCGAGTATTTGGAGGGCTCGGATGGGTTTCTCCTGCAGCACGAAGTGTTCATCTACTTGCTTGATGGACTGCTGATGTTGCTGGTGCTGCTCGTTTTCGTGGTGATCCATCCGAGCGAAGTGAAGCGCCTTCTCCGGTGCGGAAGCGTCAGCCCGTTGAAGGGCGAGGAGATGTCCATGCCTGTATAGATAGATTTGTCATTCCTTGCGAGTTGTCCCGCCGGTTTTAGTGTAATGAAGTCACGCATTTATTTTAGACCAACTGTTCAGTCAGTATCAACCGGATGCGTTGCTCCGAAAATCTCCAGCATAGGCCTCTCCAGCAGTGGCCTCCACTCATCATCCAAAACCTCCCATAATGCCCTTGCCACTCTGCTGCCCCGATCCTCAATGTACCATACATCCCTCGAGTGATGGAAGATGATGCAGTGGTATGCCAAAATAACCAAGGCCAGCGGTTCACGTTCGCGCAGGAAATCCATAAAATGGGGCTTCTGCCGGATCGCCCAGCGGCAGGAAGCCGAGGCAGAGGGCATGCCACCACGCGCCACAGCCAACATGTCGGCCAGAAGTTCGAGCGCGTGCTGGTAAGCGGCTGTATCGTGGGTAGGGTCTTGAGCACCACAGGAATGGTTCACCTCATGAAGTCGTCCTAAAGCGGATTGTGCGTCCTCCAGGTAGCCCTCATCGAGGTCACCCACCTGTAGGACAACCCCCCATTCACTGCTTTGGATAACCGGGACAGCTTCGCCCAACACCTGTTGGACGCCACGCGCCAGTGTAAAAATCTGAACCAAATCATCCACAATTGCCCATGGATCGCTGGACTCGGGGGAATGAGGTAGGCCGAAAGTGTAATAAACGACGACGCTGGCGAAGGCAAACATAGCCTTTGAATTGGATGCGTTAATATCGCTCAATAGGTCCCGGAACAGAGCGAGGGCTTGGGTCTGATGCGCAACCGCGGTACTGAGGTATGTTGGACGCTGCTGGACATCCGGCCTGGTTCGCGCGATATGGAGGGCGGAAAGCGCCAGTAACCCGTGCATCAGGAAGGGATGCGCGAGGGCTTCCTCGGGAGCCCGGGCGCGCCAGATGTGGTCCGTATTCTCGCCTCGGGATACATTTTTGTAGGTCGAGTTGCACCACTGCATCATCAGCTCCAGATCGGTTATGTTCAAGCTGGGGACTGCCTGGGGGGCGGCGAATTCATCGCCCCATCTTCCCAGGAAGCTGAAGGAGTTGGCCGTCGTGGTTGACGAGGGCTCCGACTGCAGGGCCCCTTTTGGGTTGGCCTTTTTGGTCCGTTGACGAGGTTGGGACTCGTCGTTGGTCCATAGCAGTGACGTGCTAGAATCATACTCGCAGGTCGACTGGCGTTTGGAGCAGTTCGAGCAGGAAGGTCGCAGTTCATTACACTGGGGAGATCAGCAAGGAGGCCAATACGAATGGGGGGAGATGAGATGTTACACACCTTCACTCGCCTTCGTTTGCATTGCAAACAGCCGTGGCGCGATTTCCGATGAGATTTTCGAAATGCCATTGAGTGCGATGCAGTGGCTACTTCTGGCCATGCTAGACCTGGGAGGACTCGAGCTCAAGTTTAGCTTCTTATGTATGAAAACCCCGCTCACGATCGCTGGCTGAAGAGAGGCAGAAGCATTATTTCAGCCTTTGGGAGAGCCAAGATCGCCGGATAGGCGTCTTACGTCATCAACCTTGATTGTTTAGGCAAAATGAAATCAAACGGCTTCGTTCTACTTTTGGCCCTAACTCGACTGGTATCATAATTAAAACAAACATATATCAGGAAGATCAATCTGGTATCTCGCGTCGCATGTTCAAATCACACATTCATCACATTCATCCCCACCTTAGCCACCCCCGCCGCCGCCGCCGCTGGCGGCAGATGCTTCTCTGCGTCGTCGAGCCTTCTCGTATAATGCCAGCACCGTCGTAAGGGCCATCAGATCAAACTCCCGGCCGTAGTCGACGTACACCTGAAGCTTGCCAGTCTCCTTGAATGCCCAGACCGAGTTGGTAAAGATCGCGACGACCCTGCCGGTCTGTTCCTCAACCAACTTGAAGTTGCGATTGCTGAACTTGTTCGTCTTGCTATCCTCCTGGACTCCGACATTGTGCGTTCGTGTCCAGAGGAATGACTGCCGTTCGTAGCCATTCGCAGTCTGCATGGTCATCTGCCAGCGATACTTGGCGTGCCGGTGGTCTTGCGCAAGCAGATCCTCGTAACTAATGGAATTGACGTCCCGAGGATCCCCCAGGCCGACTTTGACATGCCTGGAGAAATGCAGGAACTTGCACACCGCCACAGTAGGGCCATTATTGTCGGACCCGGCATGAACCGTGAGGTCCGGCTTGTTGGGCGTGATAGAAGAGTTCTCCACCCGGTAAAGCGGTGCGCCCGCGGTGGTGGTCACGTTGTAATGATGCCGGAACATCGTGTTGGCGATCTGGTAGACATGAGAAGCATTTGGTTCCCACGGGGGGGTTGTGGTCGTATTGGAGATCAAAGAGGGTTGTTGGTAAGTAGACATCATGGTAGAGTAGCATAAGAATGCTGTGTCCTGATGGAGACGGACCGGGGGAGTTTGGACGCCATTCCGGGGTCCTTAATCCTTATATGTTGTTTCCACGCCTCCGGTGTCGATAGTCGGGCAAGGCTCAATCCCTGCGGCGCAGTTTGATCCGGGGGGACCCTGAAAAAGGGTCTCTGGTAGTGTGTTGGATCGTCGGGCGGTGCCTCCAAGCCTCGCGGCCATCCGTGGATCCAATCCAATCGGCATCTCATCTGCTGCTTAGCGGATACGAGCCTCTCGATCGGGCGTCTCATGTGACATCATATCATCTGACAGGAGGATGGTTATCTCACGTGATTTCATATCAGCTGACCGCACCTGACCGCACCTGACCGGCGGCTCACCGCCCAAGGCCGGCGCGTCTCTTCGATTCAATAATGGAGGCAATCTAGAAACACCGCGGCTTCGGAGCTCGTCGCTTCTTTCTCGCTCTGCCCGGCTGCTTGTCTGTCTCCCTGTCTCTACTCGATGGTCTCCGCCCATTGAATCGATTGCGCTTCCCCATCCCCCTCCCCTCCTTACTGTCCCTGTCGACCCCGACCCGGGGAAGTCCTTCCTCGCTCTCCACTTTATTTTTCGCATCCAGACCCCCCGTTGCTCCTCAACAATCAATCCCCTCCAATCGCAGAATGTCTTTCAAAATCCCCTTCGAGTCGAGCCCGCCGTCGACTCCGGGTCATTCCCGCAGTCTGTTCAGCAATCTATCAGAAACACCTGCGGGTGCTCCGCCCTCCGCATCCAACTCGTTCACTCCGCAAGGCCACCCTCCGTCCAGCAGCGTCTTCGGGAGCTCGCAGATGAGTTCCGGATCTCTCTTCACCAAATCCGGGAACATTAATCCCAACGACAGCATCTTCGGTTCCTCTATCGCGTCCGCCGATTTTGCCCTTCCCCCCCGAGGGAAGAAAACCACTCAAACCAAGTCCTTTGCAGCATCGCAATCTCTGTTCAGTATCACCAATGGGAGCCGATTCGCCGAGTCGACCAGCTTCGGGAAATCCAACGGCTTCGCGGATTCGCAGATGGAAGAAGATGCCGACCAAGATGCGGAAGGAGAGGAGGAAGTGCTGCCGGAGGAAGAAGTAGAGGAGACAGGCGACGCAATGGATATGGGAATTTCGCAGAAGGATCCCGCGCCGCGCTTTAGCTTCCTGGACTCCCAGCTCGGTGACTCTATCGCCGCGCCGCCCGTCACTCTTGGACAACGAAAGTCGATCTACTCTAACCCGACCAACGCCAAGCGGCCAAAGCTCGACGAGCAGTGGGCGAACAAGTCGCCTCTGCGCAAAGGGAAGTTGTCGCCCAAGAAAGATTCCGCTATGCCATCGATTGTGCGGAATTTCGCTTCGCGATCGCGTGTGGCTGCAGTGAAAGAGTCAAGCGAATTCATCATGAGCACGGAGGACGAAATCTGTCGCATGTATGACGAAGTGAAGCAGTCCGAAATCAACGGCGCTGACTTTGAGACCGCTCTTTCGGACGCTTGCGACAGACTGGTGACTGTGTGGAAGACGTCTACAAACCCGAATGGCCTGGAGCAGAGTACAGGGGCTGGCATTGGTCCGGGAGACCATGCCTCGAACGTCGCAAAGGCAACTTTCTTGGCTTCCCTACTCCTTCAGCTCCACCATCCTCCTCAGGTGGCAGCCAAGCCAAGTCTTTTGAATCCTCTGGGATTTCCAGCACGCAATCTGTTACTGGCCGCCCCTCGGACGAATTCCCCCACACCTTTGCCCAAGCTCCTCCTTGACTGGCTGGATGCCAACCATATGCCTCTGACAGCGGATCTGCAAGCATTGAAAGAGGTGGAGCCGAATCCTTCGGCATCTCCCAACTTCTGGGAGCTCGTCAATGCCGCTGTATTACGGGGCCATCTCTCCGAGGCCGCGGAACTTTTGCGGTCGGCCGATTTCAACTACGCGAGGTCGGCTCTGGAGGATGGAATCCCGCAGTCCGGCTACCGTGGCGCGCAGCTGCAGAACATTCAGCGGTGCGTCAACAGGGCCCTCCAACTTCTCGAGTCGTGCCCCAGCGTGCAGCACGGTGACTGGGACATCCGAGGCACCGACTGGGCACTGTATAGGAAACGGGTGATTGCCGCCGTGTCGGATTTGGAGGAATTTGCCGAGGGCAATGAGCAGCCAGCTCCCGAGCCTCCCGCCGTCGAGAATCGCTTCCAGGCAGTCAACTTTGGACTAAAGGCTACCCCTGCTGCCCCGATGTTCTCCTTTGCCCAGAATGCGCGCATGGCAGAGAGCAAAGTTCCTTGGACGATCTACCAGAACCTTCGGTCCCTGTATCGCATCATCCTCGGCGACACGAGCGTGGTCATGAACCACGCGCAGGACTGGATTGAGGCCACTGTTGGGATGACCGTGTGGTGGGATGGCGAGGACGACGAGGAGAGTTCCAACAGTGACTTTGGCGCCAGCACCAACCTCCTGTTCTCCCGACTCCCCAAGCCCCAGGCTTCACCCGCCAGTGCCAGACATGCCTATCTCCGCCGCCTCGATCTGGCCTTCAGCCATGCAACCAACGCGGAGCCCGACGATGCTGGTTTCCGGATCAACTCGTTGAGCAGCCTCGAAGTCGGGCTGGCCTCCGTGTTCGAGGGCAATGTGGAAGG
The DNA here is from genome assembly GCA_003184635.1 of Aspergillus sclerotiicarbonarius CBS 121057. Taxonomy (NCBI): domain Eukaryota; kingdom Fungi; phylum Ascomycota; class Eurotiomycetes; order Eurotiales; family Aspergillaceae; genus Aspergillus; species Aspergillus sclerotiicarbonarius. Next base: position 254,026 of record KZ826356.1, on the reverse strand, counting down.
GGTGTTGGAGTTGCTTCAGACGTGGTCGCTGTGTGTGTCATCCGCCGTCGTCGAAGTCGCGTCCATTGGCGGCTGGCTAGACCCAGGGGCCGGTCCCAAATCGATGCCAGGCCTGAGCGAGGATGACTTGATGGTCCTTTCCTATGGGCAGGATGGCAATGCTCCCACGTGTCGTGTCCACAAGAACGACGTGATTAGCGCCTATGCATCTGGGTTGTCTCAACGGGCCACCGTGGAGTGTGAATCGGGCGCGCGAGAGGGATGGGAGGTCGCCATCGAGGTTCTGAGCCGCTTGGACGACCGCAAGAAGATGCAGAAGAGCGTTGCGGAGCTGCTGGATAAGCTGCCCCTCAACACTTCGGAGCAGGTGGATAAGGTGGTCCTGCTGTGCTCCGAACTCGATCTGGACCTCGAGGGAAGGAAGGTTTCCGAGGTAAGTGATTGCTCTTCTCGAGAGGTTCTCGGAACTGTAACTAATGATTCTCTCAGCGCTTCGGCGACGACACCGTGGCCAAGTCTCAAGACTATGGCCTGGCCCTTCTCTGTTATGCTCGCGCACACAACCGACGCAAGGTCAAGTCGATTGTCGACCTGCTCATCTCCTACAGTCTTGTTCAGTCTCGCGCCTATCCCGAATCAACCGACCTCGACGAACAGCTTGAAGCTTTGATCCGGGAACCGAAGCACTGCTTGTCAGCAGTTGCAGTTACCGACGAGGAGGCCGCTTCCATCCTTCAGTACTACTTCAGCGGATACGCGACTCTGCGTCGCTTCTACGAGACGCGCGACGAGGCCATCGGTCTCAAGGAGGGACAGCGGCCACGGTTTAAGCCTCTAGCCAGACGGCGCGCGGCAGCCCAGGCCCTGGTGGCGGTCATTGGCAGCGCGGCCGACACCATCTACGGTGGACTGTACGACCCGGATCGCGACGCGGTCATCCAAGTCGACGGACTGTTGACTTTGCTCGGCGAGGCCCTGCCCTTCATCGATCGTGAGTGACCTCGCACCACCTCCTGCCTCCCTTGAATCACCCACCCTCTAACCCGAACCAGAATCCACTCCGCTCCTCTCCGTCTTCCAACAATTCACCATCCTCTCCGCCATCGAAGATCTCCAAACCGTGACCCCCCGCGTCTACGCGCAGTGCGAGGAATGCTTCCGCTCCACTCTCATCCAGTACCACTCATCCAAGCGCGCCCACTCCTCCGACTCCTTCGTCCTCCCGCCCTCCCCGCGCGCCATGCTTAAGAAGTCCGTCTCCGCGCTCACAGCCTCAAGCACCTTCTCCCTAATCGGCAGCGACATGATCGAATCCGCCCGCACTCGCTCCGGCTCCGGCTCTGTTGGCAGCTCAGGCGTCCTCGTCCCTCGCTCCGACGCCGAAGCCGCCACCACCGAACGCGGCTGGGACTGGCGCGCCGGACTGCCCGAGGATGCCGCAGGCGAGGACATCCTGCGCATCCTCCGCCTTGGCCTCGCCAAGGGCCTAAGCCACGGTGCACTCGGATCCATCTAACTTCGGTTCACTGGTACACGAAAACACAAAAAAGAAAAGTGAGAGATTACCCGGTGTTGTTGTATTTTATATCATCTGCATCTTTATATTGTTTATCTGTGTCCAATCTCTCATCAACATCGATGGCGCCGGGGCGGCCATCCAACCCCTCTTGATATACTGTATGCATAATATAGCTAGCTTAGTAGTGTTGGATGAATGAAAGGGGTATTGGCATGGGACCGAGAAATTTCACTCAGGACAACTAGACAAGATTTCAAAAGCATCATCCGTTGTCTCTTTTTTTTTTTTTTGCTTTCGTTCTTCGTACTTACTTCCAAGAGACTCTAGTCTAGTCTATTCTGCTCCTCGTCCGCGTCCTATTATTAAGCTTGGATATAGATCAATAATATAGCCCCCTCCCCCTCCTCTCTTTCTCTCTCTCTCTCTCTCTCTCTCTGTGTGTGTGTGTGTGTGTGTGTGCTTTAAGTAGTGGAAGAGGGAGGGTGTAATGCCAAGTCAGTACATGCATGTATACATACACACATACATACATACACATCTACGTATGTACATATGTACATACGTAAATACTGTCTAGGTAGTTACTCTATGCTAGTATTTAAATAGAGGGTCAATTTTTATTCTTGTAGAGGGAAGCAACACACTAACACATGCATGCATGCATGCATGTATGTATGTATGTTGTAGTGAATACGTACGTAGCTATCTATGTACCTACGTGATGTATAGTTTGAGCAGGCGGGAGTATGAATAGGTAGATCTTGTCTATTGTGGTAAGTCGGGGGCTGGGATCTCTCGATCGCGCTGAAACGAAAAGACATGACTCTAATAGTCTAACAGATGGATTTCCCCTGACTCGCAGATCCAAATGCCATGTATATACATCCAATGAAAGAACAAAGAGTGTAGAGGATTAAATAACCAAGGTAGGTAGGCCAGCTAGATAATGCGTAGATAGATGGTAGATAGAACGCATATACGTATCCCGGATACGATCCCCCGTCCTTCCAACCCGATCCTCCTCTATTACCATAATTCACCCAAGACAAATTCTCCACCCAGTCAATCGTCGCGCGTTTCTCGTGTGATCGGAACTGGGCATTCAACGCAACGCAATGCTATGCAGAAGAGGCTGAGTGGACGCGCGCACACAAAAGCAGAGGAAAAAATGGCGACGAGAGCTCAGCCCACAGCGTTGACAATAAAAGACAATATATCTAGCAAGAGTTTTGGCGAACCGGCCAAGCCAAAATCGAATCGAACTGAGTATGCATCGAGTGGGAAGGAAATCGATGGACGACGGAGGCAGACGTCCCGCGACTGCTGCCTCATTGATCTGGGGACTTTTTTTTTATCGTGGGTATTGATTTTAACCCTTGATGCTGGAGTATCCTGAATCCGGCAGGGTCGGGTCTCGAGCGCTATTTCCGGTGCATCGCAAGGAGTGTCGGGTACAGGTGTAGCCGACCAGGACGATTTTCTCCTGCACCACGTGGCCGCGCTGGCCATATGCTTCACACGGGTCTACCGCGTGTTGAAAGTAAAGGCATCTGCACGCCGAGAATCGTTCCACCAGCTGGTAGCACATGGTGACGGTGGTCGAACGATGGATGAGATTATAGATGGCGGTATAGAAAGGACAAGAACGGAAAAGAGAAACGTCCCGCGTGGTATGGAGGCACGAATGATGGTGTTGGTCAAGGAATGACTGAGGGGGAGGAGAGGAGCACGGTGGTGAGTGCGATGGAGGTGGGGAGTGGACCGCGGATGGAATCGATTATAAGAACAGCGACCATTCAGGCGACCCAGGACCATGATAGAGGACAAGTTCCAAGGGACAGCAAGACCGACGATCTAGCACTGGCCAACTTGCCCGACTTGATCATTCTAAGGTGCCTTGATGCTGGATGCGACTGCCGAGATCGATGCCAGGCATCCATAAACCGAACCGACCCTTAATTCTGTGCCCGAGGACGATGCAGAATGGCTTGGTCCATCACGAACAGGACTAGCGATAGGGAGGAGAAGGAGGGCGTCGGGAGGAGGGAGGAGGAGGGGAGAGAAGCCGCGAAGACAATTAAGGAAGAGGGGAGAAGGGGGGGAAAAGAAAAAAAGAAAAAAAGGGAAAAAGAGAGAAAGAGGGAAAGAGAGGAGGACCCATCGTGCCGGGCAAACGTCAAGCCATGGGAGATTGGCCTATTCGGCGTGCGCAATACTCGTAGGGCAAACCGGAGTCGATCAGTGGGGGACGCTTGTCGGGCTGAAGGCCGAGTAGTGCAGAACTAAGCAAGTCGCAACAAGGCCACGCCCTCCCCATGACAGCTGATTCCGACGTATTTCCTGCTCTACCCTCCCCGCGATGGACCCGTTGCGTCCCTAGGAGGCATGCCGTGAGCATGCAGCAGGCAGTCAGGCAGTCAGGCAGTCAGGCAGTCAGGCGGGCATTGTGGCCGGCAGGTTCAGCTGAGGGAGGGAGAGATGCGAGATGTGCCGGTGGAAATTGCGTCTCCGTGCCGTGGGCCGCTGGAGACCGTAGCAAAATGTCGGTGCGGTTCTCCGGGGGGGACCTTGGGAGCCATAAGGCTGCAGCCAGTGCTGGCCGGTGATTTGAAGGAACTCCGTTGCCAGGAATTAGTCCAGCATAGCGCGGATGAAGGAGGTTAGTCGCCCGAAGCCGGCCTGTGAATGGACCAAGGCTGAGGCTGAGAAGAGGAGTCGTCGAGCAGGTCTGAACTCTGAATGGCCCCTGACACCGTAGGGCTGAAACTGGCAATGCGCTGGACACAGTGGACAAGGTGGACGGACGCCCGGACGGACGACCAGCGAGTCAACGCCAGCGTTTGGAGTCCCAAGTGGAAAGAATCCTCGAAATAGCTCCCCGTGACTGCCCCGATCCGGTAGGGCTCGCCTGAGCCCCACGCGGCGGACACCCAATCAGTACCCGTCCACATCCTCTCGTCTTTCCCTTTGCGAATCTCCACGGTTGCCTTTCTCGGAAGGTCGGAACTCGGAATTTAATTACAGAACGATTCCTCCACGTGTGAAGAATTGCTTGAATATTACTCCGGGGGCATCCCGCGGGTCCCGTGGATGGCATTTACCATGTACCATGTACCATGTAAGTATCTACTACCCAATCACCCTCTCCAAAAACTCAAACCCTTGTCGCTGCAACTCCCACGTCCTCGATCCCACTGTCATCCCCATCGCAAAGGTATGATCCTCCCCGGGCACCTCGACCATCTCACTCTCCACCCCCTTCGCCCGCAACACCCGCCACAACTCCCGACTCACCTCGATCGTCACCTTCGTATCCTGATCCCCATGCACAATAAACGTCGGCGGGAAGCCTTCCCCAACCTGCACCACCGGATCAATCTCCCTCACATCCCTGCCAGGATAGCAGGCCTGGAGCACCGTTCCATTGGCCACCTGCGTCAGGGCAAAGGCATCCCGGGGCCGCGAGAAATTGGGTCCCTTGGCGGTGCCGGTTTCCGTTTGGCCTTCGAGGGAGATGGAACTATCCGTGGGGACAGGGAACTCGTCGTAGACTTGGTTGAGGAATGAGGGATCCAGGAGAGGAAGGGTGCGCGCGACATCGGGGAGGGGTTGGGTCCAGAAGGGGTGGGTGAAGTGAACGGCGCCGTAGAAGTCGAGGATGGCGCAGACCGGCCGGGGGACGTCATAGCCCTACAGGTGGGTTCGAGGTTAGTTCTTGATCGCTATGTAGGTAAGTATTACACCCACCAGAGACAACGCCAAAGTCCCCCCCGATGACGTCCCAAATGCCATTACGCGGTCCATGTCAACCTGATATTGGGCCCCCTGGACATGTTCCGTGGGATCGCTGGCGAGGAAAGCGTCCAGGTGGCCGTCGTAGATCCAGGCGAGCAGGTCCCGACAGTCCGTGATGGGGCCCTCGAGGATGTTCACCTGCGGACAGAGGCGATGGTTGGGGACCACGACGATCCAGTTGCGGGCCAGACAGTCGTCGATCTGGGGCATTGAGACCATGCGGGAGTGGCCGAGCATGAACACGCCGCCATGGATGTTGATTACTGGGGGTTGGAGCTACGTCAGCTGGGATGCCATTAGAAGACTCAAGCTGGGAATGGCACTGACAAACGGGGCACTTGGCCGCCGGTAGTGGAGGGAGGTAGACGTCGGTGGTGATGGTACTGCCATTGGCTTCTTTATACCGGACGGTGAGAGGAGAGGGGGGCATGGTGTCTTGCTTGCAGGCTGGGAGGGGCCGCTGCAGTCTCGATGGCCTTAAGTAGGCGCTGGGCTCGGGATATCCGATTGCGGGGGAGGGACTTCCCGAGGGACGCCCCTCGAATCCTCTCTACGCTCGGCCAATGTATCATGTATCTGGTAAAGATCATCACTCATCATTCGTTTCCTATATGTGAACAACGTAGCTATCGTGACTCGGACATCGTTCGTTTCATCCTTCCTCCGCCTGGCCATCCCTTCAGTCCCCAGGATAGAGCGGAGCTGGTCCCTTTCTTCTCCTTTCCCCCCCTCTTCCATTCCTCTCCATTTCCCTCTCCTCCACATACAACATCCGGCTCGTCCATGGCAGATCGCCATGGCCCGGATGCCTCGGCCTTTTTTTTTGTCTTTTTTTTTTTGCCTTCTTTTGGCGTTCATGCAAATCAGCGTCGGTGATAGACGCAGCAGGTAACTGCTAAAGGAGTGACGGCCCTCGGATGGAGGGTGGGCATCGAATGCCCGGCGTGTTTGGCCCTTCGGCGCGGGAAGCGACTCCCATGAGGGGAAGAGTGTGGAAAGCAATGCAAAAGCACCAATGCTTGTCATGGTTTACCTCCGCACCACAATACCTTGGCGGCGGACGCCACTGCGGGCACGGCGGTACTCCTCATCACTGTCCGACTCGGAGCAGCTGGCCTCGGACGACTCGGTAACATAGCCGCATCGGCTGCCGCCACAGTCGAGCTTGACCCGGTCACCCTTGCGAGTGATTCCGTAACGCTCACAGTGGCAGATCGGCGTGGGTGGGTCACTCATCGACGACAGCGATGACGGCGACGTGCTGCCGGAAGACCGAGAGGACAGGGACGAGCCAACGGAGCTGGGCGGGCTGTTGGAGAGGGAGTAATCATCGGACAGCCGGGAATCGGCAAACCGCATGGTAAGGTCCTCCATAGTGGGAGCAAAGTCCGTCTCCCGGATTTGGCGGGACGCATATGGCTTGGACGGCTTGGGGTGATGGATCTTGGACGGAGACGGAGCGCGGCCCTTGACAAAGTCCTCGGAGCCCCGGCGGTGCTTGGGGGCTGGCTGAGAGGACTTCTTGCCCCCGGGAACATCGAGGATGTTCAACTTGCGGCCGGTGGTGGGCTCAACGGTGTACTCAACCGCGGGATCATGCGAGACGTGGTAACCGTCCATGATATACTAGATCCAGTCAGCGCTTGCCATTCGGTCAACGAACCCGGCCACTTACGTAGTACCAGTAGCGGCCACCCAGCTTCAGCATGGAGGTCTGGAAGCGGAACTTGCCAGTCCATGCGCCTGGCTTGCCGTCATCCCGGGAAAGTGGGATCTGACGCGAGTAGTTGTCCCAGGAGCCGACCAGGTGGACGGTCTTGACATTGGAGGAGGTGCGAAGAGAGAACTTGAGCTGAACAGCAGACATGTTGAGAGATTGACCAGGTTATACTAGGAATTAGATAATAGGCAGAAGCAAGATGATATGGTAAGTCGTGTCAATGGCGGATTAGGCGTCGTTATAAAGGCGGAGCAGAAGGACTACCAGAGTCGATTCAGTCCAGCCTTGTGTTGTTGGAAATGTTGGTTGGTTGGCTGTGCAAGTACAACAACGAGGCTTTGCTTGACAGGATCCAGTCCTCGACACGCAACCACAAATTAGTAGGTAGATAGAAGTTGGATATAGACAAAAGCGACAAGGCCGGCAAGTCGTCTGCACTGGATGACGAGATCACGAATGTCGACCGGCGACAAGAAATGAACCGTCACGAGGTTGTATGGTTTAGAAGTATCCGAACAGGCGCAAATCAAACGCAACAGGGGATCACAGAGCACAGCTCGTGTGATTGGATTGAGGGGATTTGGGGGGTTTTTTGGTGATATAGAAGGGGATTATTAAGATATAAACCGAAGCGAAGAAACAACAACAAACCGATGCAACCAGTGCACGGGGGGATACTTCCAAACCACAGGCAGTACAGACAAGACAAGCTTGCTGAAGAAAAGAAAAGGGAAGAAAGGCAGAAGACGCCCTGGCGGCTACGACAGCCTTTTATGGAGGGGGAAGCCCGGCACTGGAATCGTCGGCTGCTGCAGCTGTGTGATGGGATCATTCTGACCTACTGGCCTTTTGTCACCCGCCTGGCTATTCTGGGAAATGGGTGGAGAGCGCTGCAGCTGCTCCTTGCCAGTCAAATCCCCGCCCCGGCCTCCCCATCCCGGCCGGCGGGTAATTGGCCGGTGCCATTGGCCTCTCGCCCACCCGGCCTGCCACCCGGACAGCCAACCACCCCGGCCGCCCACCATCCATGCCCGGGATGCTGCTTTCCCTTGCCGCCCTCCATGAGTCTCGGAGGAGACTCGCCTATCAATAGAACCCCAGGCCCCAATCGCAGCGGAGCAGCGGGGAGACAGCCTGTCACCGACTCCTCGATTCTGCAGGCCCGTGGGGGTTAAGGTTCACGGGAATAAAGAGGGGTGGAGGGGTCGGAGAGTCGAGAGGCCAGGAAAAAGACCACTACGGCACCGCATGCGGCATCCCTCCAGATTAGGCCCTGTCATGGCCGGCTTACGTGCAGAACGCACAGGGAAACCCCTCACTACTAGATCCAAATGCCATTCCCTAGGGACAAATCATAAGCCAAGCACGTCGCTGCTCACCAGCCATCCCTCCAAGCATGGGCTGCACAAAAAAAAAGCATAATATAGAAGAAGCTCAAAGCAAAATCATAAACCTCTGGTCCTCTGTACGCCGGGAAATGCCGAATCGTTCTGGTCTTCGGTGGAGATCACAGTTTTTGGGGGGTAAGAATTATTAGGAAAAGAAAAAAGAAAAAAAAAAGGGAAAAGAGGAGGGAAACAGAGAAATACCCGAGGATGGAAGAGATACCACAGAAGCGAATAATCTGATGTACATGGATAACGATCCTTCCTCCCCTCACCGCACGGACACGCCAGACCGGTTGGTAAACATGCGAGCGGCAATGTTCATCGAGGCCAGCTCTTGGAACAGAAGCTTGGCTGCATACGGGATATGCACCTGGGAAATGCGGTGCTTGTTGTTACACAGTCGACACTCGAAGAGTCCCTTCTTGAGTTTCCTGTTCATATCATCATCGTTAGCCCAAGAGCAATCCTCAGCATATCAAGACAATCCACTTACGCAACAGGGGTCATCAAGCCACAGTCGTCGCAGATGTGCACCCGGAAGGGGTCCGACACATCAAACAACCGCTCCTTCAGGAAGGCACTCGCGCCATGCGCAATCATACAATCGCGTTCCATCTCTCCGAATCGGAGACCACCGTCACGAGCACGACCTTCCACGGGCTGCCGGGTCAAGATCTGGGTCGGTCCACGGGCACGAGCGTGGATCTTGTCGTCGACCATGTGGCGCAGACGCTGGTAGTAGGTCGGTCCCAGGAACACCTGCGCAACCAGCTTCCGTCCGGTGTGGCCGTTGTACATCACCTCAAACCCACGGGACTGGTAACCATGCTCCCGGAGAAGACGAGAGATCGAGTCGACCGTGACATCGGTGAAAGGCGTCGCGTCTCCCTCAAATCCACGCAGCGATGACACTTTACTGAGCTGACACTCGATCAAGTGCGCAATTGTCATACGAGAGGGAATGGCGTGGGGGTTGATGATCAAGTCGGGGCACACACCCTCACGCGTGAAAGGCATATCCTCCTGTCGGTAGGTGATACCGATGGTACCCTTCTGTCCGTGACGCGAGGCGAACTTGTCTCCAATCTGAGGAACCTTGGTCGTCCTCATGCGCACCTTCACGAATTTCAGATCATCGTTGCTGGTGGACACCAACACTTGATCTACAATACCGTTCTCTGTACTTCTGAGGGGAGTCGACACATCCAGCTTGGTGTGGGCCTTGGTACGTTGGCCGAGTTCCTCCGCCTCGGGCGCCAATGGTGCCGTCTTACCAATGATGATATCCTCACCGGAGACACGGACACCAGGTGCAATGATACCATCTTCATCAAGCTTGTCGTAGGTACCCTTGCGCATACCAATCGTATCCGATCTCATAGGCTTCTCGAAGCGTTCGACAACCGTCAGTCCGACCATCTTCTCACTGTCCGTGTATGTGCGGTAGAAAAGACTGCGGAAAAGACCACGATCAATGCTGCTCTGGTTCATGATGACGGAATCTTCCTGGTTGTAACCAGAATAGGTAGCAATAGCAACAATGGCGTTCTGTCCAGCGGGCAGCTCCCGGAATCGCAAGAATTCCATGGACCGCGTCGTGGCCAGCGGCTTCTGCGGGTAATAGAGAATGTTCGCCATCGTTTCCATGCGCTGGTCGAAGTTCGTCAGGAACACACCCATGGCTTGTTTACCCATGGCAGACTGGTAGGTGTTACGGGGAGATTGGTTGTGGTCGGGGAAGGGAATGATACTGGCGCAGACACCCAGGATCATACTGGGGTGGATCTCGCAGTGTGTCCATGTGTGTGCCTTTTGGCTCAGAATAGAGCGGACACGCTTGTTGGGGTCGTGAAGCTCTTCTTCAGGGAGCGCATAACCCGCCTGAAGCTGCTTCGAGATCTCCAAATCTTCGGGCGTCATCACGATCATGATCGTCTCTTCCTCTTCGGCATCGACGTATTCAACAACACCAGATTTTACCAACCCGTCCCAACCGAAGTAGCGCTCCCTGCGGTCTTCTGGGTCCAGATCCGGAGGCAGGTCTTTGTCCTGCTCCAGTTTGCGGATATGCTCTTTGTTGAGCACCAGAGAGCCACAGTTTTCGCTCTTCGGATCGTTGTCGACAACATAAAGCGGCCGACAGACACGTCCGGCGTCCGTGAAAATCTTGAACTCTCGCTCACGGATATCTCGAATCAAACTGACCTCGTGCGAGATCATGTTTCGACGACGGAGCGACGACATGGTGTTGACCAGATGAGCTGGATCTCTGTGAATACCGACCCAGACACCGTTGACAAACACCTTGGTCGCATTTGGCGTCACCTGCGGCTCGAATTCTTCCAGAACCTCCATGTTGCGCTGAATCATGAAATCAATGATAGGCTCGCTAGGCGTACCCACAGTGATGTAGCACATGAGCGCCAAGTTCTTGACCAGTCCACAAGCTTGACCCTCAGGAGTCTCTGCTGGACAAACCAGACCCCAGTGGGTGTTGTGAAGCTGTCGAGGTTTGGCGATCTTACCGTCTCGACCAATGGGTGTATTGGTACGACGCAAGTGAGACAAGGTAGAGGCGTAGGTGTAACGACTAAGCACTTGAGACACACCAGCTTTGGCGCTGGCGGCCTTCTTCTGCTCTCCCCAGTTACCCGTGGCAAGAGCGTACTTCAATCCTCCTGTCAGGGTGCTGGCCTTGATACCGATGTTCAAATAGATCTCCCTATTCGTCTCCACGCATCTCTGCACGTACCGCTGAAGATCACGGGTGACTCGAGTGAACAGAACACGGAAAAGGTTTGCAAGAAGAGGACCAGCCAGGTCGAGACGCTTCTTGCCGAAGTGGTCACGATCGTCGACATCCCGACGGCCCAAGGCGCACTGCAGGAGTCTGTGCACCATGTAACCCAGGAAGAATGCTTTTCGGGTCTCGCTACCTTCGCTCTGGGAAATGTGGGGAAGGAACTCCTTCTGCATAATTTCGCGTGCGTATCTTACACGACGCTCGTGGTTCATGCTAGACTGAGAAGATCCACGCTTGGCAATGAAATCCAGCGCCACTTCACGATCCTGGATAACGAAACCTTCCTCAATACAGGGCTTCAGCATCTCCAGCATCGGCGTGTCGTTCCGGTCGTAGCAGATATGGTTGAGAATATCTTCATCAGAAACCACGCCGAGAGCTCGGAAAACAACGACAATTGGGATATCGGTCTTCACGTAAGGCAATGTCGACCGGATCGTAGGTCCAAATCCACCCTTCGCACTGTCACCCTTCGCAAACAGCTTCAGGGACAATTGAGACAGAAGTCTTGAGCCCTTCTCGACAGCACTGCGAATTTCCGCGACATACGGTGTGGGGCTGGGCGGCGCCTTCTTGAAAACCTGGACTGTGTTTCCAGCACTGCGCTCTTGGGCAATCAGAACCTTTTCACTTCCGTTGATGATGAAATAACCGCCAGAGTCGTAAGGGCATTCGTTCCAGTTGTAAAGAGCCTGTTCGCTCAAGTCCTTGAGGATACAGTACTTAGACTTGAGCATGATAGGCATCTTTCCAATGAAAACGGTCTCCTCCTTTGCCTGGTCGGCAGGCAGCTCCTTCTGCTCCCACTGAAGGTAAGTCCCGTGAGCTTTTCTGTCCTCACTCGACTCCACCATATCCTCATCATCACGGTCGGCGACCAGACGTTCCCGACCTTCCATAATCTTCTTCGTAACTCCAAGGTAGAGGGGACTGGCGTATGTAAGATTACGCAAGCGAGCCTCCTGAGGCAACATGATAGTGGTGGCACCATCACCTTCCGTCACGGACGGTCGAGAGAGCATGACCGTACCAAACTTCAGCTCGTATCGGCGGACAACCACGGGATCGACTTCATCTTCCGAAGGGGGGAGAGTCTGGTCGAGAGTCACTTGGCCTTGTTCCTCCACCAGCTCCTGCATTGTCGACGAAATGAATTCATCGAAGGAGTCCAGCTGTTGTGACACTAGACCCTTGGTGTCGAAGAAAGACGAGATGACGGTCCAGCAATCCTCCGAGGTGATACCCTCGTCCATATCATCGTAGTACTCATCCTCGTACGCATCTTCGTAGTCGGCCATCTTGACGGATATGGGTCGCAAACGCAACGAAAAACGGTGGTCGATATATCAGTGAGCGCAAAGGGCGCGACGCGCTCGGCGGAAAAGATGCCACTCGAGGTCGTTGGGCAGCTGAGGCAATGGGATGCACCGATGCGAGTGTCCTGTATCAAACAAGTGAGGCCAGTAAACCGGGAGCCTCAGATGGATAGAAGAATGAGAGAGCCCAGGCCACCGGTGATGCTGGTGAAGGAAGCAGCTGGGGTGCTTCGACTCTCTCCGGGCGCTGATGGATCTTGCCTTGGGACAGAGCCGCCACTAGCCTCGACCGCCCTGCTGGCGCTAAGCAGTCGGCTAGGCCCGATGGGTAGGTCACGTGAAACATACCACCGGGCATCAGGTGTTTTCCTTGGTTCTGCCCTGGCGTTACTGCCACCTCACCATGCTGTTGCGTACTAGTGCATCGATTGACTACTCGTCATTGTACATACTATACTACAGAAATTGTAAAAGCGTCTCCAGCATCTCCTTACTGTCCTTTTCGCCTGGCTCATCCTCAGAGAGCCCTTCCACTTGCTCTATTCGTCTGATTAGCATTGAACTAGGAAGCCAGCCGCAAGACATCAGGGACACGCAGCTTACCTTGTAGTGTTCGTCGAACAAGCGACAGGTTCTCATCACGGTCAGCCAGAAGAGCGACAATCTTTTGTTTCGCCCCGTCGTCTTCAGCCACCAACCAAGCCAGAATGACATCAACAAGCTGCAGACGGTTGTTAGTACATCCAGCGGAGACAAGGGCATACCGGGAGAGCAAACCTGTAAGGAGAATAGACCGGCATCGAGCCGGCGTGAAAGCCACTCGGACTCCATGATCTCTTGTTCTTCGTCCGTGAAGTTTTTCCGTTCTTTCTCAATAGCCTGCTCGACCGGCGATAGTCTCGAGGCACACTCGCGTCGCAGCTTGACGAGCTTTTCAATCTTCTCGTAGTCTTTCTCCATGAATTTTGCCAGGGTACGGATCCGTGGTGCGGAGCCTCCTGGAAGTAGACGCAACAAGGAAGCGAAAATACCCAGCAGGTGCTCGGTCGTCTGATTGTCTTGCTATAGGGGTTCAGTCCCAGCTCGTAACTTCACCACGGGAGAATGCGTACCTTTTTCTTGAACATTCCAAACACCGTACTTAAGCATGCTGCCTCAACGAAGCGCTCACACGCAGGAGCACCTGATATTCCACCAAGAACATAGTCCAGGAGTCGTAGAGCCCGTTGCTTGCTGAACTTGCCTTCCTTCAACATGATCTGCGCAAGTTCGATACCTTCGGCTTCCAAGAACTTTTCTTTCCCGAAATCCTCATTCGCGAGATAGTTTAAGCAGCCGAACAAGTTCTCGACATATTCCTCTTCATCAGAATCTTTCTCGGGATCACGCTTGCGGTATGCACTAAGCAACTGAAGGAGAACTTCGACACCGTCCTGGCTAACAAACCTTTCTCTGTTCTTAGGGGTAGCTTGTAGTAGGATAGCCAGTATCTCGGCTGCATATTGCTGGTTTTGGCTCACTGGTCTTTCCTTCTTCTGTATACGAGAGATAAGCCATGGTAGCAGGTTTGGGTCCTGCCCTATCTTCTCTGCAATCGAAGATTGCGAGGCAAGGTTTTCCAAAACATCTTGAATGCAATCAGCATGGCTATAATTTGCATAACGGGGAATTACCTACTCAGCACGTAGTACACTCCTGCCCTGTCGACCTCGGATTCTTCGTCGAGTCGCGTCAGGTTCTGCGCTAGAAGCTCGATAAGATCGGCGTCCAACTGGGCCAGTAAGTGCATGTGCAAGGAAAACGGGAATGCTAACATACCATTGCGTTCACCAGGGTATCCCATTGATCCTGCTCGGCCTCGACATCCTCATCCGTTAGCTCACCAATGATCTGGATCGCATCAATTGCGATATCAGCATTCTCGTGCGATAGCAGCGACATGAGCGAGCCTACGCAGCCCAGATTTGCGAACTCGCTATATAATTCGGAGTGTTCGGACAGAATAGAGAGGCTCTTGATCTCAGTGTCCAGATCTGCCTCCGAGGCCATGAACCTGGGAACATCAACATCATGCGCATACCCCAGAATCCGAATTAACCTTTACTTACTTCTGAGGGTCATTTTCAAACTTCCCGCGCAGTTCAGCGTTCTTGGATATCTTCTTTTCGAAGTTGAGGGCGAACCGTCGCAGCCAGGCAACGTCGAATTTCTCGGGCTATAGCTCATTTAGCGAACGGTCACAATAGACTGCAGCTTGTGCTAGTCACATACCGCAGCATCTGCCTCCTCATTCTGATCAATATACTGCATAGCCTGGGCTGTTTGGCGTTCCACGCCGCCGCCAAAGAAACGACCTTCTTCGTCATCGGGGATATCCTCGGCGTCGAAGTCGGGAGGTAGTTCAGGGCCAGCATAGTCATCATCCTCCTCGCCTTCATCTTGTACCATGGGCGCCTTTCCTTTTGATTTCACGTCATCGTCCGCATCGAGCTTAGCCGCCTTATAGAGCTCGTCTTCATCGCGAGTCAGTAACTTGCCGTCAAAGGAACGTAGGGGGATATTGGCGAACGTACTCGGATCTCTCGCGGAATCTAATTTGCGCTTGGCACTTGCTGCCGAGGATGGTTTCTAATACGTCAGCATCGATCGAACAAGTCACTTCCTAGATGGCTCACCTTAAAAAGCTCATCTATGCTCGTCATGGTTGCGGCTTGCGCTGGATGAGACGCAACGCGGAGGAGGCCCTTGAAACCCAACCACCAACACAAGAATCAACAAAACCCAGCTGAACAATCAGATGCGATTGCGCACAAGAGAAATTTGCCTGTAAATTGATTGTTCCAGGTCGCGTTCTCCGGATTCCTCTCCGATCAACTGGTCGCGCAGCAGCTCCGAAGAAGATACGGCAGCCGCGATAAGCTAAAGGCGCAGCCGCCAAGCATCGAAAGATTTCTCGGAGTTCGTCGTCATTCCGGCTTCACCCTGCATCAAACATCCGTCACTCTCGCCGTCTCAGGACCCATTCTCGTTAAGGACATTGTCTATCCCACCTATATCACATTTTCACAAAATGGTTCCCAGACAGCGCGTCGTCTCTGGCCGTCCCCAGAAGAGCTTCTTCACCACCGCATATGAGGAAATCACTCACCCCGAGAACACTACCATTGTGAGAAGCATTCTGGTCTTCGGCGTAAGTCCTACAATTTCCGGGGGAATCTCTCCAAGTGACTTGAATTGAAGAGTGTCTAACGGGGTTTTGTCTGCAGGCCGGCGTCGCGTTCCTCCACAGCAGCCTCAGCGAGCTCCTCCTGCCTCCGTAAGTTGAGATGCGGTTCCCTCTATCGCTATCGCAGGGGGGTCTTTTCACAACGTCCAAGCAATTACTGACGGAAGAAGTATGTAAACGGATTCCCCACGCGTCCGCCTGTCGCTGTGATATGAAATTGTCGGCATGGTCTGGAAGTTCTACCGATATTGATCACGATGCACGGGCAACTTTCTCCCTACTTTACCTTTTGAATTCGATTCGATTCTAATGAATACGTGTATTATACTGTGCGCTTCACGGGCATATATGGGTTTCAACGTTGTGTGGCTAGGCTTGTCGTCCGGTCCATGAAGGATCAAGATTATGTGGCGTTGGAATAGACCTGTTCTCCAAAAGACATACGGAGCTTGCTTCATCGTTGACTTGGAAGAAGGACAAGGAAACAAGCATGTAATTCGAGTAATCCGTACTCCGTAGTTCAGGTCGAGCTGATGAGTTGGCGGCATCCCTGGGATTGTTCCACAGGGATATGATCCTTGCTTTGTGGACGGAGGATTAAACGGGAGTCGGTGCAGATGGGTGTGCCTTCCGAGTGCCTTGTCGACTGCAGCACAGATTCCAAGTCAGACAGGCTATGGAGCATCAGCCAACGCTATCCTGCCTGAGGCAGCGAGACTGTCTGGTGACCGCCGCCACGCCGGAAGTCTGGATAGCATCTTTTCCCGCAATTCCGCCCAACACCGCTCCACCCCGACCCCCTGTAGACCCGTCGAATCAGCGAATAACCTCGCTGACTGGGCAGTGATTATTTAAGCGATCGCATCTTCCATATCAAATTGGCGGGGAAGGCCCCCACATCCGGCCGCCTCCCGAACACCGCCTTCTTTAGTGCCGGGGACGATGGCCTCTAGTTGTCCACTATCAACCAGCCCCATACACACGCGGCCTGCCTAGGCAATTGCTGGATCCGACAATCCCACTCTGAATGTGATCTCCCATCCAGGTGCAAATGCCGTTGGCTTTGCCTCTCCTCCCAGCATGTTGACCGCCAAACGCAAGCCACCCAGCGTGGATTTGGACGATGATAGACCAGTGGCGAAGAGGAGTAACAGCTTGAGTTACAATGCTCATGCACCCTGGTTACAAGACTCCAGACCGTCTCGGACATGGCGGACTTTGGGGGATCGTGGGGTACGGTCTTCACTGCCACTGGAAAACATGGTCTCGACCGTCCGCGATCTAATCGACCCGGATTTCGACCCTCTAATTGCCATTCTCGACGATGAACCTCGCTTCTTGAAGCCTCTCCCGTCTCGCATCTCACCGGAAGACTTGGAGTTCCTGCGTTTCCGTGGGGCTCTGTCGATTCCAGAGAGTGGCCTGCGGAATGAACTACTACGATGCTATATCAAATGGGTGCATAGTTTCATGCCCGTGTTGAATTTACAGGACTTTCTTCGATGCGTCGCCGAAAATGACCCCAACGGCAACATCAGTCTCCTGCTTTTCCAAGCAGTGATGTTTGTGGCAACGGCTTTCGTCGATCTGCAGCATCTGCAGGCTGCTGGGTATGCAACTCGGAAAAGTGCTCGCAGTGCATTCTTCACTCGATTAAGGGTATGTCCAGCCTGGTCTCATTGTTCTGGTGTGTAGCTAACCCGCCAAACTAGCTTCTCTACTCACTTGACTGCGAGGACGATCGAATCGTCATTCTGCAGACTCTACTGCTGATGACTTATTGGTCTGACCACCAAAATCACCCACAAAGAGACATTTGGGACTGGATCGGTGTCTGCAATATACATGCACACTCGATAGGGTTAAATAGAGACGCTTCATCGGCCAATATGGATCCGAGGACTAAACGGCTGCGAGCCCGTATCTGGTGGAGTTTGTACTCACGAGACCGCCTTATCGCGATGGGACTAAGACGCCCAACCCAGGTGAATGAAGGGACTAGTAATGTTCCCATGTTGAGACTGGAAGACTTTGATTTCGAGCCCTACCACCCGACTGTGATTGAAATGTTCCGTTGTCGTCAGCTGGAGGATGCTTCCCACCAAAAGCGCCTAGCAACCATGTTTATCGAAAAGGCCAAATTATGCCAATGTATCGGCCGGGTCTTGTTCGCTCAATATACCCCGTCGCAGTGCCAGTTTGGCGTGACCACTCGCACAACCATCAGCCTAGTTCCCAGACAGGCTTCGGAATCGGAGTTGGCGCGATGCAGCCAGCGATTGGAGTCGTGGTTGAGCGCCCTGCCCAGGGATGCACAGTTCATCCCTGCATCAAGAACAAACTTCCACGATGGGGAGGATGTTCTCCTCCTTCATGGCGCTATGGTGCGAATGCTATACCATGCTACCACAAGCGCGCTGCATCGCCCTTGGGCTTTTACTTCCAACAAGGATCAGTCCAAATCACGCCGGGAGTTGATCCAAACGGCACAGTCGAAGATGCATGATGCTGCTGTTGGCATCACACATATCATCCAAGGTCTCAATCAGCTCAATCTCACTCGATTCCTCCCTCAATCCGGAGTGACCGTCATTATCCCAGCGGCCGTGGCCCACTTGACCAACTCCTTATCCGGCAATCCGGCAACCCGCGAGACCAGCATCTACAACTTCCAGCGGTGCATCCAGGTGCTGCAGGGTCTACAAGACATCTACCCTGCAGCGGACATGGAGGTCGCCAACATCGAAGCGGCAGTCAAACTACAGTCTGACAGCACAAACACCTTTCTCCGAATCATGCAGTACGCGAACACCTCCGGCACCACCCACGAGCAGCACGAACAGCCGCGAAAGCAAAGCACCATCTCCAACCCACATACGATCACCTCGATGGACGACCGAGTCTCGAATCACTGGACCCCTCCCCAAGACGAGCCCGACTTAAGCACCAACCTCAGACAGCCCACCCCTAAACCAACCAGTCCGACAACACAACCAACCCCGACCAAAAGAACCAGCACCACAAGCAACCCTCCACCCACCTTCAACAACAACAACCACAACCGCAACCGTATCAGTACCAGTACCAGTACCACCAACCCCCTACCCAAACAAACCGAACCCACCCCTCCCAACGACTTCGATGACCCCATCGCCAACTTCCTCAACGATACCAACCCTCCCATCTCACCCCGAGACACCCGATCCCAATCCAACCCCAACAATACTACCACCAACTTCAACCCAACTGACCCCTTCCCCTTCAACCTCGACTTCGACCTCGACACCTTCGCCGCCGACTTCCCTCCCCAGAATCCCAATCCCGACCCATCCCCCGACCTTGACATAGACTGGGCCAGTGAGCTTCTCCGATGGACTGGTCCAGCCCCGGAGGATGCGTTAACCAATAACAAGGATCTGTTCTCCCCGTTTCCGAACCATGTTCATGGCAGTACGCCGGGACAGGGGTCAACTAGTCATATGACGGGGGATATTACGGGGGATTTGGATAGGGATTTGGGGTTTATTCCGTCGGACGATGACATTTTTTAGATGTTGGTGTGTGTGTGTGTGTGTGTGTGTGTTCTGGGGTGGGTGATAACTGAATCTTCGTGTACATAGGATATATATTTTCAGCATAGGCGTAGGTCCGGACAGGCCCTGTAAATAGTGGGGTTTGCAATCATGGAATTTCATCAATTTGAATCTAGAGCACTTGATTCCCGTCTATTCTAGGTATATAAAATGATGCTGGAAGTAAATAACGTCGTGGCCAATATGCCACCCGTAAATCATTGGAGAGATGACTGCGCCTGACTGTATGGCACTACTTGCGAGCCCACCGATTGCTCTCGTCGCCCTCTTCCCATTGGTTTTCAACGTACCCAAGCTTCTTCTTGACGCTTTGGACGGTCTCCTTGTCACCCGTGTTCTTGCCCATGTTGTCGCTCAGCTTCACGGCCGGACGGCCGTTGGCGGTGGCGATCTTGATGACAATATTGAGCGGTTTGGATTTCTCTCCATCGGATTTGTTCACGAAGTCATCTGGGAGAGATTAGTTCAGAGCCTTGAAGGCATAGGAAGAGAAAGCTAGGGCAGACATACTGGTGAAGAAAGTACCGACACCAAAGACAGGATTGAACCCGGCTTCCTCGGCAATCACCTTGTACTCGAGACAGTGCTCGATGTCCAATGAGTCCGAGAAAACAACAGTCTTCGGATCCGTGACTCCCTCTCGGTCGTAGAAATCCCGCACCATCTTCACAAAGTATGTGGGGTCGCCCGAGTCCTGGCGGACACCGGCGTAGACTTGGGCGTATGTCTTAGTGGAGTGCTCGCCTTGGGCATCGGGGAGAGGGGCCGCAATCGGGGGCTTAGTCTCGGCCTCACTCTGTATTGACGATGCTGTTGTCGTGCTGGGTCCAGAAGCCGTGGTGGCGACTGCACCAACACCTGCACTGGTGAAGGCAGGAATAGGTTTCCGGAACGCGTCGAGGAAAGCGGGCGTGCCGAATGTGTCGGTCAGTGCAATACCCAAGACCTAGTTGATGTTAGCTATTGACAGTAGAGATCCCAGGTCTGCGGACATACTCCTTCACCAAAGCAGCCAAGCCAGTACCGCAAGGCCATCTCGTTCGCATGCTCGTAATCATCCGTGATGGCAGCGATGGTCATGTACCATTCATGGGCCACAGTACCCACAGGTGCAACTCCATACTTCATGGCAAAATGGACATTACTCGAGCCAGTGAACTGACCCTTCCATCCCTGCCTCTTCCCTTCTTCCGCTGCCTGGCATAACCCCTTCATAACCAAGTCGTGGGTATTATAGTCGCGCCGTCTTCGCGATCCAAACTCCGAGAATATGCAGCCATGTTCCAACAACGCGCAGCCCTTTCGGAATGCCTTGTCCTCCTGACAGCTATAGTCCCAGTCCTTGTCGCTGAACATGAAGTAGGCCTGACTCGTCAGGGCCAGCAGCGGGATCTCGTACAAGATCGTCTCTACCCACAGACCCTTAATGACATAGTCCACATTGCCCATATCACCATCACTGCCAGTATCCTGCTCCGAGGTAAAGTGGATCTCGATTTGTTCGGATGGGTTGAGCTTCAAGTTGGTCAGGTAGTTCAGATAAGCGTGATTGAAGTATGGGCAGCGCTGCTTCAGGAACTCAATCTCCTCGTTCGTGACTCGGATATTCGCAAGCGCTAAATAAACGACTGTCAGCCAGAACTCGGTCTCCAAGACACTGTGAATTCACCTACCATCCATCTGCGCTAGAAGCCATTTGTAAGCACCCCGCGTTAACTTCATATGCGGGGTACGATTCGTGAAACCATATGTAACATCTGCATGGGAGGAAACGGTCAGCCTTTTCGGGAAGTGAGAGGGAAATGACTCAGTCCCTTACAAACATCCGGGAAGTACTTGAGGACGGCGCATTGCATTGTCAGCTTATACAAGTCGGTATCCAGCAGAGAGAAAATACCCTCCGGGAGCGGAGCGGGATCTGCTTGAGCCATGATGAGGTAGTAGTTCTGACGGGACCAGGAGAGCCAGGGGGAGTGCAAGAGGGACTTGAGGGAATTGAGGGGAGTGAGAGAAGACAAGATAAGTGGCCGGCAGGCAGAAGCACTCGGAGGAAAGTACTCAGAAGAGAAATCTCCAGTTCGTGCTTGCGCGGGGAATCGCCGGTCTGCCTGATGCCGTTTGCACTGTTTGCACCGTGTGTTTCGTCATCCGCCTCGGTCCGTCCACGTCATGTTGAGATTAGATGGCATGGAATCAATCCATAGGACATACTACAAGGAGTTTCGGGTCCGATAAGAGATATGGCGGATATGCTCCTATGTACGATACTCTCTGCGTTACGTTGGTTGGACGCGCATCCAGCCATCAGCAAGCCCCTCGGGTACCCCTCCTCTGGGTCTAGAACTAGCCCGGGTCGCATGCAGCTGACATGCAGGTATCTAGTATCTAGATCAACTCCCGTGAAGACTGGCTGGAGGACTCTCGGCTCTGTCAAGGCCAAGAGCAGGATTGACAGTTGCAGCCGTCCAATCAGATGCAAGGTGTGGCTTGCCTGTGGCTGAGATATCCCGGAGCGGAACAACCTAGAACCGGCAATCCCGTCGCTCCCTTCGGCGCCCCGTCCTTATCCCCGATGAATGTTCTCAGCGCCATCATCTTGAACGTGCACCTATTCATCGACTTTCCATCTGCTACGGCCTCGCTGTGACTGGCCCCGCCGTTATTTGACCGTCTATTTGTGCATCCATTGTCCACGCGCATCCGATTGCGGTCCGAAGTCCCCGATAGCGGCCGTTCGTCACGGGAACTACATACAACCAGTGAACGCGCAAGATGTCGCAGGGTCAGGATGACCCCGCGGCGGTTCTGGAACTCTTCGTCCATGATGTGGCGAACCTCCCCGCTGAGATCAATCATCTGATGGAAGAAATCCAAGCCAAGGACAAGACCATCCAGGAATGCCGCACAACAATCAACTCCCGCGACACCAGTCTCCAGAAGTTCATCAAACTAAACGGCAGCTTAACGCCCAACCCGAAGGAGGAACAATACGGAAAGGCCATACTACAGAACCTCGACAAGTCGCAACAGTTACAGGATGAAAAGATCCAGTTGAGTGAGAAAGCGTGTGTGTTGCTGGACCGACACATCAGGAAGCTGGATATCGCCATCCATAAGCTGCAGAGTAACGGCATGCTCTCGAACGACCCTCCTTTCCCTTCCCTCTTCAACAATAAAGACCAGTATCGCGATCCGCCCAAGATCTTCTTCCCCGATTCCACCGTCGAGAACTCCTCCTTTTCCTCCGCCCTCAATGGCTCCGCGAATGCCAATGTCATACTAGGCGCCACTCAGAGACTGAACACCCTGGGTCGGAATATCGCCGCCGTCGGGTTAAACTCCCCGAATGCTGCGCGAAGCTCGGCCCCAGCTACCCCCTCCGGTACAATCCATTTCCAACGACAACAACGAGAGTCGTCGGCTGGCGCAGTGGAAACCAAACGGCGACGTCTCAATAATTCATTAGGCACGCTCCCCGCGGCATCCTCAAACCTCCGACAATCCTCTCTGGGCCCTGGCACACCCAAAGCTGGAACCCCGGCCTCGAGTCGTGCGGGCAGTGCTGGGCCGCGCTCATCGGCCTCGACCAAGAAAGCATTGACCAAGAAGGTTGCGCCACATCAGCAACTCAAGAAGATCAAAGCCTCCGGGCTCAATGGAAAGCATACCAAGCGGTCATCAAGCGCAAGCGGTCGCCTTAAGATCAGCGGGACCAAAAAGTCCCCGTCTGCGCTTGGAGGAGACGAAGACGAGGACGATTCCATGCTCAGCAGCGCCGACATCTCCGACTCGGAGAACGCCGACGACAGCAGGCGCGATGACGACCTGGACGACGAGGAAGAAGACGAAGGCAACGAGGATACCAAGGTGTACTGCACATGTCGCAGCGTCAGCCACGGCGACATGGTTGCCTGTGATAACGAGGACTGCGAATTCGAATGGTTTCACTGGAAGTGCGTGGGCTTGACCCGAGAGCCAGTTGGGAAATGGTACTGCCCTCAATGTTCTGCTAAATTGCAAGCTTAATTATATAGTTATACCCCCTTCTTGTCTGTATTATAATGACCCATGTTTTTACGACTACTTTCACTACTTTCTCTGCACGGACACCCTTCTATTCCAACCATAGTAATATCTAGTGGTAAAAGTAATGATATAGAAAGACCGGCCATTGCCCAGCTCAGGTTCAAGCTCTATCTAGTTGGCCAGTCGTCGAACTGTCTAGGAAAAGCAGTATGATGATAAGAAAATATTTCCTTCATTGATTGATGCACCACCAGCCCATCCGAGCAATATGTATATACTACACACGGTTCTGTAAAAATGTCATGATAGTCAAGACATTTTGTCAACCTCCCAGCACATCCCCCCTTGAAACCCTTTTTTCCTTCCCTTCCCTTTTTATTTTCCATAAATAAAAGCCATCATTTTTTTGGGTTGCCCACATTGAGAAAAGAAGACCATTATCCTTGGTCGATCCCAATATCAGACGTGAACGCCATCGCTATGCAAACAAACATCATCGGGCGCGAGCCGCGCTAATTGTATACAGAAATTGTTGGTATGAGGTGTTAGAGTGAGAAGATAGAGAAAGAAGCATATAGATCAGAATCCCAGGGCCTTTTCTAGCCAGGGGTCGAAATATTCGCAGCTTTCCGGACTGACGGCTCCACCGGGAGCGCAGAGCTTGAAAACCGGACAGTGTCCGCAGGGTGCTTCGGTCATACCGTTCTTCACTAGCCTGTCGTCGATGCCGGCGTCGTCGCCTCGGGGCTTGCGCGCTTGCTGTGACTTCACTTCTTCCGGGTTCTTGACGGATTTGTAGACCTCGCCGTTGTTCAATGCGACGAGCTTGTTGTCGTAGCAGAGCATTTCGAGAAGTTGGGTAATGCTCTCCTCGCCCAGTCGGACGGGGGTGATACCACTCTCGTTGACGGCGCCGGTCAGCATGGGTACAGTGGGATAACCCTGATACCCGGCCGGGAATGGGAGGTATTCCTTGGGGGCTCCCTCTTGTTTGACGGCCATGCCTCCATCCGCGGTCTTGATGCGCTTGGTTCGAGCGCCATCGGAGGAGGGGACCTCGTACCAACTCTTCCGGCTCACGGTGTACTCAATGAAGCCGGCGACGCTGTTGATGAAGTTCTCGTCCAGGACTCCGTCGGTAAACCAGGCTCCACCAGTCACGTCTTCACTCGGGGCCAGATTCGCCAACATGTACATCTTCCGGCTGGGGTATTTGACATTGTGGACGCTCTTGATGTAGCTCTTCCCTTCTAGCGATTTGAGGCAGCGGTCGAGGATGGATTTGTGAAGGTTGGTACGGTTGCCGATTGCACGGACCCAAATACCGGAACGTCCTGTCGAATGGATGACATTGTATACCAAACTTTCGTCGGGGCTGAGGTTCTGAAGTCTAACGGGACAATGTTAGTGAGAGGGTCCTATGCTGCCATGGTGAACCAAGTCCAATCCTACTTTTCAGCATCTTCGCGCGAGATGATCTTCCATGCCAACCGGTCATTTTTGCCCTGGAGAAGCCGGAACAGCTTTTGGTCGACGAGAGATTGGGTGCATTGCAGGAGAAGGGCCAGGTCATTTTTTGGGACAATGTTCAGACCCAGAAGGTCTTGCTGGTAGAAGAGATGATCGGAGGGGAACTGGTTGACGCAAGCATCGTAAAGGCGAGCGGCCAGCTCAGTGACCGAGGCGCCAGACGGCCCCGCGGAGGCCATTTTGACGACGTTGTAGAGAGTCGTTAACAGAAACTATCACCGGACAGGCTTGGGAAATGGCATGATCAGAATCTCCTCCCAGGTCGGACGGTCGCTGCGGAAGCCAGGGAAAAACAATCCCCGGAGCTGGACAGGAAAGAACAGGCGACAAGGGCAGGATGGCGGAGGAAGTCGAACTCGAGCAGCGCCAAAAAGAAGATGTTTTTGGCGGCTTTTCTTTCCCTTTGGGTTAGCGGGGACCGCTCTGGCCCGGAAGGGTTTAGGGCCGGTTCCCGCTTGACATGTTGCTGCCTTAATGCCTTACTGCCTTAATGCCTTACTGCCTTTCTGCCTCACGGCCTGGTTAGCGCCTGAGGCTGGAACGGCCGCTCGGAAATTTCGAGAAGCTCCCGGAGCTCGTCCAGCGGCGGTTTAACTGCAGCAGCTGCCCCCGTCCTCTCATCGCTCTTGAACTCTCACCTCACCCCCCTCTCACGTCCATCCACTTTCTTTATATCGCTACCCCCCGGAAGTCCTACAGCATGGCTGACGCTCTGAAGGCCGAGGGCAACAAAGCCTTCTCCGCCAAAGATTATCCCACCGCCGTGTATGTACATCCCCCAGTTTACCCCGCTTGAAGAAGATCTGGGAGGCATCGCAGCAACGGACCGCAGCTGATTGGCTATACAGTGAAAAGTTCACCCAGGCTATCGGTATTGAGCCCGCAAACCACATCCTCTATTCCAACCGCTCCGCCGTTTACTCGGCGCAATCCGAATACGAGAAGGCTCTCGAGGATGCCAACAAGGCTACGGAACTCAAGGCGGATTGGTCCAAGGGCTGGCTCCGGAAGGGTGCTGCTTACCGTGGTCTAGGCGATCTCCGTAAGTTGCGGCATCACTGCGGTGGGACTAGACGGGGTGTGCTAACGGGTCTGCAGTCGCCGCCCACGATGCGTACGAGGAGGCTCTGAAGCTCGAGCCTACCAACGACCAGGCCAAGAATGGCTTCAATGCCGTCAAGCGGGCCATTGACGCCGAAGCCAAGGCTGACGGTGTCACTGGCGACCCTATGGGCGGACTCGGTGGCATCTTCAACGACCCCCAGCTCTTCCAGAAGCTGGCCAGCAACCCCAAGACCTCCCCGCTTCTGGCCGACGCCGACTTCATGGCCAAGCTTCAGCGCATCCAGCAGAACCCCAACAACATCGGGCAGGAGATCCAAGACCCTCGCTTCTTGCAGGTCATGAGTGTTTTGCTGGGTATTGACATGAGCTTCGGAGCTCCTCCCGAGGGTGCCAGCTCGGCTGGTGCCGCGGAGGCCGAGGAAGATGTGCCCATGCCTGATGTCCGCCCTGCAGCTCCCGAGAAGAAGAAGGAGCCGGAACCGGAGCCCCAGCCCGAGCCCGAGCCGGAGGACGAGGAGGCGATCGCGAAGAAGAAGGCCCAGGAAGAGGCCGACGCCGAGAAGAAGATCGGTAACGATTTCTATAAGAAGAGACAGTTTGACGAGGCAATCGAGCATTATAATAAGGCCTGGGAGTTGCACAAGGACATCACCTACCTCAACAACCTTGGTGCTGCCAAGTTCGAGAAGGGTGACCTTGAGGGTACTATTGAGACCTGCCAGAAGGCTGTCGAGGAGGGCCGTGAGCTCCGCGCTGACTTCAAGGCTATTGCTAAGTAAGTACTCGTGGGTGTGATGAATGGGTGGCACCAGTGCTAATTCAGCTTTTCCCAGGGCTTTCTCAAGAATCGGTACTGCGCACGAGAAGCAGGGCGATCTTACTCAGGCCATCGAGTTCTACCACAAGGCGCTCACTGAGCACCGCACTCCCGAAGTCCTGACCAAGCTGCGCAACGCCGAAAAGGCCAAGGCCAAGACCGAGAAGGAAGCCTACATTGACCCCGCTGAGGCTGAAAAGGCCCGCGAGCTGGGACAGAAGAAGTTCCAGGAGGCAGACTGGCCTGGCGCCGTCGATGCCTTCTCCGAGATGGTCAAGCGGGCGCCCCAGGACCCCCGTGGCTTCTCCAACCGTGCTGCAGCCCTCATTAAGCTGATGGCTTTCCCCCAGGCCGTGCAGGACTGCGACGAGGCGACCCAGCGCGACCCCAAGTTCATCCGGGCCTACATGCGCAAGTCCGCAGCCTTGGTGGCCATGAAGGAGTACAACAAGGCCCTTGATGCCTGCACGGAAGCTGCTGAGCATGACGATGGCACCCACGCTCGTGAGATCGAGCAGCAGCAGCAGAAGTGCCTGGACGCCCAGTTCAGCGCCCGTGCTGGAGAGACGGAGCAACAGACGATGGAGAGAATCCAGAATGATCCCGAGGTACGTGATTTTGCCAGCCCGATCTCAAAGCTTTGCTAACCTCCGTAGATCATGTCTATCCTCCAGGATCCTGTCATGCAGAGCATTCTGCAGCAGGCCAAGAGCGACCCGGCTGCTCTGCAGGAGCACATGCAGAACTCGCAGGTGCGGATGAAGATCCAGAAGCTGATGGCGGCTGGAGTGATCCGTCTGGGACGGTGAAGGGCGGGAGTATAAACGAAGCAACATAGTAATGCCATTGAAAAAGCGGTCCTGACGGCACGGCGCTTCTATTGATATCTTTTACGGCGGTTACGATGCATGTGTTTAGTGACATGAGATGACATCCGAATTGAATTATTTTTATCATTTCACTCGTAGACGAAGAATCAACTGATAGGCTCCCCCACTCGTTAACCATGTGCCTTCAGCTGAAGCGCCTGTCAGACCCGAATCTAGCGCTAGAACCTGCACTCTATCCTATCCTGTCTGTTCGCGTGTGTAGTCCGTAGTGGGCAAACCAAACCCCGATCCCAGTCTAGCACCAATCCTGAATCCACCCGCAAAGCAGGTAACTAAACCCAGCCTAGATATAACCACGGTGTCTCCATATTATTAATATTGCTTAGCCTTACCCATCACCGGAGTCCCCGTCCATCTATCTACACGAGATCCAATTTGCCACAACGCAATCTCGACAGGAAGTCAGTGACCACCACATGGCTACTACCTACCCACGGAATCAATCCGAACCCCTGATCTATCTAATCTTCCCAAAAAAAAAAAATTCTATCAACCCCCCCCCCCCCCACAACCACAATTTTGATTTATATGGTTCCTTGAAGAACTAATTGTTCAATCAATGAGTGGGTGAATTGGGGAGTTCTGATGACGACGCGTGGAGACATACCCGACCCAGTTTTAGGCTATCCTTATGAGGTTAGGTAAGGTTTGGTTTGGTTTGTGAAGTGGCTGGGTTTTTTTGGAACGAACAGTGGGTATCCATACTACCTACTTAAAAAAGTCCGAGATTTCGCCTACGGCGGACTTAATCTTTGTTTTTATTGGAGGGGCTGGGATCAGTAGATAGATAGAGATGTATGAAGTAGGTAGTGGTTGTTCCGTACAGCCGAGGATAGAAAGATAGATATCGGGATTTGCTTTGCTTTGGTTACATTTAGGTACATGGGAACTAACTGCAAGTGTGGTGTGGTGTGGTGTGGCTGGGATAGATTAATTACTAAGATAGAAGAAGGATTGGGTGCTGGACAGGGATCGGGGATTGCGTTCAGTTTCTAATCGCTACCTAGTGTGTGTGTGTGTGTGTGTGTGTGTGGCTGGTGTGATGGATGGGAACCGATTTATCCGATGCGATTTTAGGTCTTGTGGAAGTCATTTCCGTAATGGTTTTTTTTTTTTTGGTTTGTTTGTTTGTTGTTGTGATGGATCCCCTGAGGGGGTTAGGGTTTGGTCTGGTTCATGGGTGGGTGGTTGTCATTGTATACAGAGTACAACTCCGTCAGTCTGTTTAATGGCGGTGATGATTGAGATTGCATTGCAGACCAGCGGACACGGGCTGGGTTGCAGATCAGCCAATTCACGTCAAAGTTTAATCGCCCGTTTCGTCCAGACAGAGAAACTGGGCTGATAGATCCAAGCACGGATCCAGATTCGATCTTCGGCGATTGCGTAGGCAGATGTGTTTTATTTAATTTCTTTTCTTTTTTTTCTTCTTATGTTTAAGTGCATAAGACAGTACTGTGTAGGTGAAGTACTGCGTGGTTTGCATAGGCAAGTATATCGCTCATGGGTGCGTCCCAGCACCCAGTCGAATGGACAGTTCATTGCATGCCACGTGTAACTTGCCACTGCTCGGCGTGGGATGACGACCAGAAGAGCAGGATTTGGTAGATACTCCGTCCCTTCATTACTCCTCGCGCTTATTGCATGTCCTCCGCCCTTGACAGGCTGAAAGAGGAAGGTTATGCATGCAGTGTCACCCTCAGCCCTGGACTCGCCGTCTGTCTCATGATCGGGGCAACGACCAGAAAGAACCACTGAATAGTACCACCTAAAGCAGGTTAGCCTGGCCTTAGGGCTAGCAACTAAAGTCGTACTGTGTACTTCAGCTACGGGGTTCTCTGGCAAGAATTGACAAATAGGAAGAGGCCCTGACTCGTGGAATTCCGAGGAACTGGAGGGCTGGAGGGTGGGAGGGCTGGAAGGCCGGGAGAATGGAAGATAGATTAAATGATATTGCCTGGAATCGCTAGTGGGACGTGTGCTGGACGGGCTAAGACCGCGGAGGGTTAGGCGTAGAATGTTAGTCGCCAGGTAGCGAGTGCCAAAGCCCGAGCCGGAGGGCACAGGGGAAGTCCGACGCTTCGGAAATCTGAGGGCTGAGTGCTTGAGGGCTGAGAGGATCCAGATCGGTGGCGGTGCAAGCCCTCGCCCGATGCCAATAGATCGCAGCCCGGCGCCCGCTAGTCGATCGTGACGGGGATATCCACGGTCGAGCTGGTTTCGGCTTGGAAACCAGGATTCCCCCGTTGAGATCTCTGGTCTCGGGACTTGGATCGTGTAGTTAATACTTAATTATTTAATGGTAGTTGGAACTTGGTACGTACCTGGACGGGGTGTGGTTTGGCTAATTGCGTCTCCACGAGAATTGCTCGCCCTGGTTGGATCGGCGCCGTTCCTTTTTCGAAGATCCGGATCTTCTGTGCCTTTTGATGTCATGACCGCGTTGCTGCACCGGGGGTCATTCGTGTAGCAGTTGTACCTGGTGGATGGGATGGGATTATCTCCGTAACTACATACATAGTATTACTATGTATAGATGTATGTATGTATGGATGGATGGATGTATGTATGGAGGTATGTAAAAAGTTGTCGGGATCCATCATCCATCGGCAAATCTGTGGCGTACCTGCCATTCTTGGGTCCAGCAGTTATTTTTATTTCTTTCGTTCCTTCCTGATTATTACGATTATTCTTCTGGTATCAAAGGCCAGCCAGTCAGGCCCTCACCAGCCACGATTTGGCTCCCTGACGCAAGTGGCTCTGCACCGCGAAAGTCAATCCGCCCTGATCCTCGGCGCTCTTTTCTGTCGTCTATTCCCATTTTCCCCTGTTCCCCTCCCCTTTCTTCCTCTCCATCTTACCGTCCGGTATAGAGAGGCTCTTCTCGAGTCCATCGCCGTCTCCTGCCTCACCTCCAGGTAAGTCTCTTTTCCTTTTCCCGCTCTCTCCATCCCTGCCTTTGGTATTCCTCCTCCCACCTTCTGCTCCCCCGGGAATCCCCTTCCCGGAGCTGCCGTGCTTCAGCCACCTCCCCTCCCCGCTGCGGAGGTCTTCCACGGCAAGGCAACCATCCCGATCATTCCCAGCACTAAAGCGCCAACTATCCACTCTTTGGCGTGGATGGTCCCTCCCTCAACTCTTGTTCCTTATCCACATTTCCCCCCCTCTCTCTTTGAGTTCTTTTCTCCGGTCTATTTCACATTCTTTATCCCCCCTCCCCTAATATTCTTTCACCCTCTTGCCCTCAGAAACAGGAAGAAAAAAAAAAGAGTTCCATTGACCGGACTCTCCAGGTTGTACCGGTTGGGGACTTGTAGTAGGTGATTGTTCACCCGAGGCTCGCCCCCCACCCCCCCAAGAGAGCCATGGCGTCGCAAGACGTAGAGGCCACGAATGGTGAATTGAGGCAACAGGGGGCCATTGCGGTAGCCCAGCAGGCTGCCCAAGACCCCCAGTCGAACCTCCACCCCGAAACCGTCGAGAAGACCTTGGTCGAGGAGACCCGAAAGGCCGGTGTCCCGGCCTATCAATTTAATCCCGATGCATCTCCGGAGGAGAAAGCCGCCGCCGCGAAATCCGTAAGTTTTCTTCCCCCGGGATTGACTGCATGTCGCGAGTGCGTCGGCGAACTGACGGAACGTCTTCCCGCATTCTAGCGTCTCCCCCCAGGCCTGAACGACACTAAACCGAAAGGTGTGGCTGTTGTGACCGACAAGGTAAGTCTCATCTCGTGAACTCTGGCGTCCAAACAACCCCCTCTAAGACTTAATTGATGTTCTACAGGACGATGGCACCCCCGACCAGTATGATCTGCCCCCTCCGAGATCCGCGACCGACCTTTTGCAAGAAAAGCCCGAGGGCACACATCAGGTCGAAGAGGACCTGCGATGGGCGCGCGACCGGACAGGATGGGCTCCCCAGTTTGAGCACCAGCCGACTCAGGAAGAAAAGGACGAAGGGACTCTGTTGGACCACCAGACCTTCTTGGAAGGAAGACTCGATGACAAGTTTTTCGGAGGTGAGAGGAACCCGCATTTGCTCCACGAGTGGCTGCTCGAGGGGAACTGACACTCTTCCAGATTGGTACCACAACGCTGGTGTTATTATTTTTGCCTGCCTCGCTTCATGGGTTATCGCCGTTTTGGGCGGAGGACTGGCCTGGGTCTTTGTTGTTATGGCGGCCTGTAGTACCTACTACCGGACGTCGATTCGCCGTGTCCGTCGCAACTTCCGAGACGATGTGAATCGGGAAATGGCCAAACAACGCCTCGAAACCGATACAGAGAGTCTGGAGTGGATTAACAGTTTTCTGGTCAAGTTCTGGCCCATCTACGCTCCTGTCCTTTGCGATACCATCATCAACTCGGTCGACCAGGTCCTCAGCACCTCCACCCCTGCAATGATTGACAGCCTGCGCCTCAAGACTTTCGTCCTCGGCTCTAAGCCCCCGCGTTTGGAGCACGTAAAGACGTATCCCAAGACTGAGGTCGACACCGTCATCATGGATTGGAAATTCAGCTTCACACCTAACGACACCATGGACTTGACTGCCCGCCAGCTGAAGAACAAGATCAATCCCAAGGTCGTTCTGGAAGTCAGACTGGGCAAAGGTCTTGTGAGCAAGGGTCTCGATGTGATTGTCGAAGATATGGCTTGCAGCGGTTTGATGCGCGTCAAGGTCAAGCTGCAGATTGCTTTCCCCCATATCGAGCGAGTGGATGTGTGCTTCATGGAACGCCCTAAACTCGACTATGTTTGCAAGCCGCTTGGTGGTGACACCCTCGGTTTCGATATCAACTTCATTCCCGGTCTGCAGACTTTCATTGAGGAACAGATTCACAACAACCTGAGCCCGATGATGTACGATCCTAATGTCTTCCCTATCGAGATTGCTAAGATGCTGGCTGGAAACGCCATGGATCAAGCGATTGGTGTCGTTGCCGTCACTCTGCATGGCGCTCGCCAGCTGAAGAACCCCGATCCGTTTGCCGGTACCCCTGATCCGTATGCGGTTGTCTCCCTGAACAACCGGGTTGAGCTGGGCCGCACCAAGACCATTCATGATACCGATAGCCCTAGATGGAACGAGACGATCTACGTTATCATCACGTCCTTTGCCGAGTCCCTGACCATTACCCCCTATGATTGGAATGAGTTCCGCAAGGACAAGGAACTGGGAGCCGCCACCTTCCCCCTGGATAGACTCGAACAGGAAGCGGAGCACGATGGCATCTTTCTGGAAGTCATGGCAAGCGGAAGATCCCGCGGTGCCGTGCACGCCGACATTCGATTCTTCCCTGTCTTGGAGGGAACGCAGCTCGAAAATGGACAGACTCAACCTCCCCCGGAAATGAACACAGGTATTGCTCGCTTCGTCGTGGAGCAGGCCAAGGACTTGGATGGCAGTAAGAGTATGGTTGGCCAACTCAACCCTTACGGCGTCCTCCTGTTGAACGGCAAGGAAATCCACATCACCAAGAAGCTGAAGCGCACGAACAACCCCATCTTCCAGAATGCTTCGAAGGAGTTCTTGGTTACTGATCGGAAGAGTGCACGTCTCGGCCTGGTTATCAAAGATGACCGCGACCTTGGCAGGGATCTTATCCTCGGTACTTATCAAATGAAGCTGAACGACATGCTCAAGATGATGGAGAAGGGCCAACAGTGGTTCCAGCTTAACGGTGCTAAGACAGGACGCGCCAAACTGATCCTGGAGTGGAAGCCCATTGCGCTGGGTGGAATTTCGGGCGGTTCCGGCTATGTTGATCCCATTGGTGTCATGCGCTTCCACTTCAAGAGTGGAACCGATCTTCGGAACTTGGAAACCGTGGGCAAGTCTGATCCATACGCACGAGTCTTGCTCTCCGGCTACCAGAAAGCACGCACTGTCACCTTCAGGAGCAACCTTAACCCCGAATGGGACGAGGTGGTCTATGTTCCTGTGCACAGCCCTCACGAGAAGATCACCCTGGAGGTCATGGATGAGGAATCTATGAACAGCGACCGCACAATGGGATCCACGGATCTTCGTGTCTCGGATTACGTGCGGGAGAACGAGAATGGTGAATACGTCGTTGACGACGAAAGACAGCTCGTTTCCAGTGGCCTTCACATCGGCAAATCTCAAAAAGGTACCTTGAACTACACCGTCGCATTCTACCCTGCTGTTCCCGTTGTCAACCCCGAGGAAGAGGAAGAAGAGAGCGAAGAGAATCTCAATGGTGATGCGGAGGGCGCCGAACTGTCGAGAAAGAGCACGGAATCCAAACGTAAGAGCGTGGCTGGCCACTCGAAGACGGCTAGCGTCGACTCCAAGGCGACCACTGCTCTCAACGGAACGTCTACGAATGGTACTACTCCGGAAGCGCAGAGCAGTCGCGTCAGCCTTGACACCAATGGAACCAGGCCGCAGACCGCTAAGGACTCGGAAACGATGTCGATCAAATCGGTTAAGGAGGTCCCCAAGACTTATATCTCTGCGGAGGACCTTACGAAATATGGTACGTTTGCTTTTCCGACCCCCCTTTGGCCCTGTGCATGGTGCTAATTTGATAACAGAATCTGGCTTCATCGTGTTCAACGTCCACGAAGTCCAGCTTTCCCGGCCCAATGTTCAGCTCGAAGTCCTGATGGATGATTACATGTTCCCTGCCTATTCCTCACCCAAAATCCGCACCAAGTCGGCCAAGATCGATGATGGTATGTATCCCGGCGAGAATATTGTGAATGCTGAGCTAATGAAGCGTAACAGTTGGAGATGCCTTTGTTCGTGA
Organism: Aspergillus sclerotiicarbonarius CBS 121057; assembly: GCA_003184635.1. Classification (NCBI taxonomy): domain Eukaryota; kingdom Fungi; phylum Ascomycota; class Eurotiomycetes; order Eurotiales; family Aspergillaceae; genus Aspergillus; species Aspergillus sclerotiicarbonarius. The sequence continues at coordinate 219,565 of KZ826356.1, read as the reverse complement.
ACTCGAGTTTTCCAAGATCACTATGCGGATCATCGACAAGAAAGACACCAAGGATGAAAGTGATGACCATGTGGTTGCCAAGTTGACGGGAGACACCCTTCCTACCCTGCAGCGTATCTTGTATACACCCACGGAACTCAGCCTCCGCTCCCCCCAGGGAGAGGTGAGCAAGGTGATTGTTAGCGCCCGGTATATCCCCGTTACCATGAAGCTCGATCCCAGCGAAAGTATCAACAACATGGGAACGTTGCTGGTACGCTTCCTGGATGCTGCCGATTTGCCGTCGGCCGATCGGAACGGCTTTAGTGATCCCTACTGCAAGTTCCGCCTTAATGACAAGGAAGTCTTCAAGACCAAGGTGCAAAAGAAGACACTCCATCCGGCATGGAATGAATCGGTTGAAACCGACATCAAGTCTCGGATTGCAAGCACTTGCCGAGTGGATGTGTACGACTGGGATTTTGGCGACAAGGCGGACTACTTGGGTGGTACCCATTTTGATATTCAAACGCTGGAGCCTTTCGCGAACACGGAGGTTACTCTCCCTCTTGACGGAAAGTCCGGAGCTCTCCGGTTGGGGCTGTTGTTCAAGCCGTCGTATGTGGTTCGGTCGCGGCAGGGATCATCTACCTTCGCTGGCACCTTCGCCACCCCCGGCAAGATTGTCGGCGCCCCCGTCAAGGGAGTTGGGTTCGTTGGTGGCAACGTGATTAAGGGTGCATCCTTCCTCAAGCACGAAGGGTCCTCCTTCTTGAAGAACGGCCTTATATCCCGGTTCCGCGGGGAAGATGGATCCAGTGTGCATGAGGCCCAGGAAGAAGAGGATGTCCCCGCCCCTCTGGCTCCTTCGGCCATCTTGGTTGAAGGAGAAACCCCGCCCGCTGCGTCCCCCAACAATCTGCAGCATGCTCGCAGCCGTAGCGTGGCGTCCCATTACGGTGATCGGCTTGGCGTAGCTGGTAAGGGCGAGACGGGCACGGCCACCATCACGGTTGTTTCTGCCTCGGGCTTCCCTCCCACGTCCAATGTGCGCGTGTTCATCAAGGCCCAAGGACCCAAGGGGAGCAAGGAGGTTCTGAAGACCAAGGCCATCAAGTCTGGTGGGGGTCCCGTTTACTTCGACCCGTCGCACGAGACGTGCCGTGTGCACAACACCACGGCGGATGCCAGTTATCAAGTGCGGGTGGTGGACCATTCCACCTTCGGCTCGGACGGCCAACTGGGAGAGGCGCCGCTCTTTGTGGATGACCAGGGCTCGACGGCCGGACAAGACAGGCAAGTCAAGGTCGGCACCGGCACTGTTACTCTCCGCAGCAGCTTCGCGGTGTCTGAATCGAACCTTCGCCCCGGCACGGCTCACTCCAACACTAATGATGGGGCATCCGACGTGATGGACAGTCCCGACTCCAAGAAGACCGGGCGCCGCAGCTTCCTCAGCAAGCGGAGTGCCAGTGGAGCCTGATTGGAGGGACCCCCGTTGCATGCCATTGACGACTTCATTGTATATTTCACTTTTTTATTTCTCGAATATTTCTTGATGCTGTTCTCCCTTTGCCGTTCAAAATCCGATTCCACGGTTGCCCTTGCTTATTGCCGCCCCCTTGTCTTTTTTCGACCTCGACGTGACGAGATGAGATGTGATATCCATGGGGTTTGTTCTTAGCGTAGTGTTTGGATACCGCCCTGTTGGGTGGGTGACAATCGGAAGATTCTTGCTTAAGGTGTGCCTGTAGATGGTAGATACTAGATACTAGATGGCCTTGTGGCCGGTGGCATCTGCCCGACCCTTTTGCTCTCCGCTCGGGTGCTTTAGGGTTGAGGGGCAAATGACCTGAAGAGGAAGACGAAGGTGGCGGAGGGGGTGACCTGGCGCTCTTCGGTCCTCCGTCCTCCCAGCCCAACCCCACCCCGTTTCGCCTGAAACCTCGTCCGGTAGCAAGTTCCCTTGTCTACCTAACTAAGTCAACTAACAGTTTCTAGTCGATTCGATTTCGATCTGGCCAACGATAGTAGTATACCGAGTTACTGACGGGCCCTCCCGACCGATCGTGGCGGATCCTCCTCCGATACCACCATTCCTGAACTTGGATCGGCCAACGTGTTCACTTGTGCCAGTTGTCATTTTTTTTTCCCTGGTCAGGTGTAGATATCTCTCATGGTGGTGCTCGGGGGGGTGGAGGGGGTTGGACTGCCATACATACTACCTACATACATATGGAGGATTAGGGAAGTACTCCGTAGCTCAGAGCTCTTTACCAGGGAATTCATGCATGGTTAGGTGGGTGGTTAGGTCTCGGTCGGTGGTCTGAGCTCCGGTCCGTAACTACTTCCTGCCTAGTGTGAGGGTGGGACGGAGATGTAGCTTTCCGACTAGATACTACTACTAAGTACTAACAGTACTACGACCTACTACTACCTACTAAAGGAAATTGATTCAGGGGAGAGTTGGTTGGATTTGCCACTGATGTCTTGTTCTATTTATCTTTGGGGATGATTAGGGGGGTGAAGAGATATATTTAGCAATGGAGTTATACTCCTATGGGTAGGAGTAGGTGGTAATAAGTAGTATATTCGAACTCTCCGGAATACATCAGTAGTACTATGTATGTCGAGTATTTTTATTATTTACGGAGTAATAAGTAGGTAGGTAGGTGGTGGTGGCAAGTATGTGACAGCTGTTGTCGGGTGGATCTGCGCCATTCCATGGATGTCGGGAAAGTATATCATCTACTAGATACCTACTGAGCATGTAAGCATGTATGTATGGCATCCAGGCATGACGGCAGACGGACTGACTGCTTCTGCATGGCGGATTGTGATGTATACCAGGGCCAAGAAGAGGGGAGGGGGGGTGCAGGGTAATATTACTTCCTCTGTTCTGTATTCAATACCCCGTAGATCCACTCACTATATCTACATATACATAGTAGGTACTACCACTATTAAGTAGGGGAGTACGGAGGGACTCTGTTCTGGTCAACGGAGTAAAATACTGACTCCGGTTTCTCCTCAGCTTCATTGTTGATTCAGGAGGTTTCAAAGCCGGCCTCCATTTAATCAATGCGACGGGGAGCCAGAGAAGAGGGGCAAACAAGGTGACGAGGACTGTGGGGCAGCTCGGATTGGGATCCTTTGGGGGACGATTTTATTGAACCCTGAAAAAAAGTGAAAAAAAGGGGGCACTGACGGGTCTAGAAGGGGCATGGTTTCAAATCCCAGCTGTCAGATGATGATGGCTTGCATTGACGGGCTCCCTGTAGGTCGTCCTCTGAAGTCGAGGACCTATCTACCGGTGGTACTCTTGTTGGAGGATTCTTGGAGGTCCTCTCGAGTCGGAATTGCTCCTGGTGGTAGTGGTGGTGGTGGTAATGGTGGTGTACAGGAGTCGGGGAGAGATAGATACAGGTCTCAGATATCAGGTAATTAGCTTCAGTAAGTAGCTGGCGACTGCTAAGAATAACTTTCCAAGGAAGAATGAATGTGTTGGGCGTCGGCCCTGTTCCGTATGGTAATGCCCCTGGTCGGCCCCTCCTCCCCCTGGCCGGGCAATTGGCCGCAAAGTGCCCGCCGTATGGTCAGGGCCCCGTAATCCGTATGGCCACCCCCACTTCGTCCCGCCGAAACGAAATGATCCCAAAGCCATTCATGGATTGATTCATCGTCATCGTCGATAAATATCTTTGGCCCTCCGCGCTGCCCGTCTGCTGCCCTTGCTGCTTCTTTTTCTTCTTCCTCTTCTTCTGCTTGCTCCCTCTCATCCATCCATCTTCTCCATCCCAACTCTTCCTCTCTCCCTCCCGCTCCCCAGCTCATCTCCCCGCTCCTATCCTTGGTATGTACGCCATCCCATCCTCCACCATGATCCAGTGTTTGCCTCCGTGCTTCCTGGTTGCACCAATGGCCTCTCCGAGTCGTTGCCCATGACGGCAGCTTGTCGACATCCTTCCCCCCCGAAGCGATCGTCGCTTGCTGGCCGTGGCAACTGGCATAGATATTTACACGGACCCCCTCATTCTTCTCCCTCCCCAGCCCGTGTTTGAATGGCCCCCTATTTCTGCCAGTGCTGTTGACAACTAACCCTTTCCGGCCCAGTGAGCGGTATCTCGACCTCCGTGTTTCCATCCCATCCCATCCCTTCCTTTTTCTCACCACCACACCTCCATTCATACTATACAATGGCTGCCAAAGCTTTGCCCAGTCACCTTAGAGCTCCCGCGAGCGACGCCACGAGCGGCGCCTCGTTCGGCAAGCACCACGGCAAGACCCAGTCTCACATGGTAAGTTGTGCAGTGTGATCTTTCCTTCTTTGCCTGTCGCCACGGGGAACATTGTTGCTTCTTGCCCTGAAAGCCGCTCCAATGCTGCCAGGAGAGGGTCGATGGATGAGAAGACAAGGAGCGCGATCGCCCCAGGCTGTCATCAGGACTCATCCTGGCTGGCCATTCACGCACGCTTCAGCGCTCTTCTTCATCTATACCACTTCGCTCCTTATCTGGATTGCAGCTATCTGCATCATGGCTATGAACGGACTCATCCTGGTCATTATTACTGGACTCATCGAGTCTGTTGCACCTGTTAAATCCCGCGTTTCGTTACTGTTTCTCTTTTGCCTCCTCCCTCTTTTCATCATACATCGCAATACTGGGCTAGAATCCTGGATCCATAAACGCGATGTTGCCACTGCCCCATCCATAGTATATCGAGCCACCAGTTTCGAAATCATGTTCTTGTTGCGGGTAACTCGTGTTTGCGTCGTGGTTCTGGAACGTTGGCCTGTCATCGTCCCGGTGGCATCTTTTGCCATTTACCATTTTTCATGCAATCGCCGTCTTCTTCCCCATGATGTTGTCAATTCAGTTTGCTATCTTTGTTTTGCCACGAAGGACCGCTCCTTCTGGCTTTCACGCTGCCTACTTGGGATGCTATGGCAATCGATCTTCTGGGCAGATACCCGTTATGATCCCATCCAACGGCTGGCGGCAACAGCCCGTGTGCGACAGGACCACGTCGTCAATGCGCTTCCTGCCGCCGCATTTGCTCTGCTGGAAATGTCTGTGCTAATCGCCCTTAACTTCCAGGCCTTCGAGAACGCCTCCACCAGTGTGGCCGCCTCTCAGATGCGCAATGCCTTGAACGCCCTTGCCGAGACCGTCCCCGATGCCATCGAGCGCAAGCGTTTTGAGGCGGAGATGGACAACTTCTTCGCTCTCTTCCGCAGATTCCTCAACGACAAGGCCAAGGGCAACGTCGTCAACTGGGACCGCATCGCTCCTCCCCAGCCCTCCCAGGTGGTTGACTACGCTGATCTGGGCAGCGAGGCTTCGGTGGAGTTCCTGAACAAGTTGGCTGTTGTCAAGCTCAACGGTGGTCTCGGTACCTCCATGGGTTGCGTTGGCCCCAAGTCCGTCATTGAGGTCCGTGAGGGCATGTCGTTCTTGGATCTGTCTGTCCGCCAGATTGAGCACCTCAACCGCACCTTCAACGTGAACGTGCCCTTCGTCCTGATGAACTCCTTCAACACCGACCAGGACACCCAGTCGATCATCAAGAAGTACCAGGGCCACAATGTCGACATCATCACCTTCAACCAGTCTCGCTACCCCCGTATCATCAAGGACTCTCTCCTTCCCGCCCCCAAGTCCTTCGACGCTCCCCTGCAGGACTGGTACCCCCCCGGTCACGGTGACGTCTTCGAGTCCCTGTACAACTCTGGCACTCTGGACAAGCTTCTGGAGCGCGGCGTCGAGTACATCTTCCTGTCTAACGCTGACAACCTCGGTGCCGTCGTCGATCTTCGCATTCTGCAGCACATGGTTGACACCAAGGCTGAGTACGTCATGGAGTTGACCGACAAGACCAAGGCCGATGTCAAGGGTGGTACCATCATTGACTACGAGGGCAAGGCCCGTCTCCTGGAAATCGCCCAGGTGCCCAAGGAGCACGTCAACGAGTTCAAGTCCATCAAGAAGTTCAAGTACTTCAACACCAACAACATCTGGATGAGCCTCCGCGCCATCAAGCGTGTGGTGGAGGAGAACGAGCTGGAGATGGAGATCATCGCCAACGAGAAGTCCATCCCCGCCGACAAGAAGGGCGAGGCCGACCAGGCCATCTACCAGCTGGAGACCGCCGTCGGTGCCGCCATCCGCCACTTCAAGAACGGCCACGGTGTCAACGTGCCTCGTCGTCGTTTCTTGCCCGTCAAGACCTGCTCCGACCTGATGCTCGTCAAGTCGGATCTCTACCGCCTGGAGCACGGCCAGCTCGTCATGGACCCCAACCGCTTCGGCGGTGTCCCCGTCATCAAGCTCGGTTCCGACTTCAAGAAGGTCTCCGACTTCCAGAAGCACATCCCCAGCATTCCGCGTATCGTCGAGCTGGACCACCTTACCATCACCGGTGCCGTCAACCTGGGCCGTAACGTGCAGCTCAAGGGAACCGTCATCATCGTGGCCACGGAGGGTAGCACCATCGACGTCCCCCCGGGTTCCGTGCTGGAGAACTGCGTCGTCCAGGGCAGCCTGCGCATCCTGGAACACTAGATTAGTGGATCCATGGTCGGCCGTTTAATTCCTACCTTGTATGCCGGCGGTCGTGCGCCCCCGTCTCATCTGGGATGACACCGAGGCATGACCTGCCGGGGCTGATAGAGTTTCTGTTTGAAGCGGGGTTCACTGTTGTCTGATGGATCTCCGGGCGCGCATTCGTCAAGGCGGCATCTGCTTTGGGCGTGCAGCCAAACCCCACTAGTTTAGGCCTGCGTCCTTCTTCGCCGAGACCATTTTATCCCGGTCGTTAGTGTTGTTTTAATTGGACGCATTCTGAGGCTCTCCTGGACGCCGGAATGCTGGGTCAAAAGGGGGTTCCCAGGAGAAACTGCAGAATTGCGGGCGACCGGTTAGTTAGGAGAGATATCACCGTACGTAATGTCGAATTCATATTATTCCCCTTTGGATTGTGTGCACCGTAGTGCTCGGTCGTACTCCCCCGGCGGTAGACGGGACGGATCACGTGTAAGGTGCCTGCCTGCCTGCCTGGTCCTGGCCGGGAGGGGCTTCCGCCGCCGGTTCCTACACTTCATGGGTTGGTTGAGTTGCTGGCTGGCTGGCTGGCTGGCTGGCTTGCTTCCTGGTCTTGCCTCCCGGGCAACGCGCTGCGTCTTCACCCCGCTGGACCACCGCTGGACCGTCGCTGCTTGTCCATCCTCCTGCCTGGCTTGGATCTTCCAAGGTCTCGCCCCACGTTCCAGAGATGCTCGGACATGGTTTCCTAGCGCCTCTAACGTAGGTGGTGCGAGTTTACTCTACGTCATAACAAGGTAAATCAGTGGGAGTATGGAAACTATACGAGCATGTGCTTGCGACGGGCCCTATCTCCTCGATTCGTCGCCTATATGGCTCGCCACTCCGTGTTGTCAGGGTTGGCCATCCCATCCTTCATTCTTCCAACCCATCAGAGGACTCCGATGACGTCTCATTGTCTCCCTTTGAACCCGCAACATGAGTGAATTTGGAGGTCAACACCGTCAACTCGCCCCGGGCCCTTCGCCCACCAAATCAGACAAGCTCCCATCGGGAGAGAGTCCCCCGGGCGAAAGCTTTCGGACCCCTTCGGATGTCTCGAAGAAACGCGTCTCCATGGCCTGTCTGGCCTGCAAAAAGTCCAAACGGAAGGCAAGTCTCCTCTTGTTTGTGACTCGTGTCAGATGCTGCGCTGGTTGAGATGTGGAGAGGTACTGGCTTGTTTTTTTCTTTCTTTTTTCTTTTCATTTTCTTTTCATTTTTCTTTCTTTCTCGATGGTATTGAAGAAGCCGTGTAGTGCACGGCTGCTGACCGCGGATGTGATCCTTGACAGTGTTCGGGAACGGCCCCTTGTGACAACTGTCGCGCGTTTAATCGACAATGCATTTTTGATGAGACGCTCGATCAGCGTCGAAGGGTTGCTGCGAAGCGTACAGCCGATGAGCTCAGCTATCATCGTGATATGCTGAACGATCTCCTGAAGGTGATGCGTGCGGAGGATCAGACACACGCTCTGAAACTGCTTGAAATCATCCGGAAGGATGCAACGGCCGAGGAAATTCGTACGTATATCGACGATACCCTGGGCCAGATTGAAGGACGCAGCAAGGTGAGTGACGCGGCGGGAAGGCAGCTGCAGGAGGTTAGACGGGTGATCGATGTCGAAGGAGCCGGACCGTCGTTTCGTCCCAAGGTCATGGATATCCATTACTTATGCAACGAAGTGCCCTACAGGGTCCCTGCTGAGCCCTGGACCATCGTGACGGGCGATGCAGACCTCGTCTCCCATTTGGTGTCCCTCTATTTCACCTGGGACTACCCGTTCCATGCCTTTCTCGACCGTGACGTGTTTCTCAAGCATATGCGAAAGGGTAACATCAATTCTGAGTTTTGCAGTCCATTCCTTGTGAATGCTCTGCTTACGAATGCATGCGTATGTTTTGTCTTCTGTTCGTGATCACATCTATGGTTCAACCGGGTGTGTACGCCGGTCTTGTGGAGGATCAACTGAATGTTAGCTAAATCTGTGTGCACAGCACTTCTCGGACTACTCGGAGGCATACGTCGATCCAGGAGACATACTGACTAAAGGGGCCGATTTCCTGGTTGAAGCTGAACGTCTGCGGAATGAGCAACCCACGAAACTGAGCCTGGCTTATCTGCAAGGCACGCTCTTGTTGTATGAACGGTAGGATGTCTTGTCGACAAATTGGCTATCCAGCCGTATGCGTCCGGTTTAACGCAGAATGCAGGTATTCCATGTCCGGTGAGGATGACCTTGGCTATCGGATGCTCCACCAAGCGATCTGGACTGGCGAGTCTCTCGGACTGATTGGCCCAAGGAAAGTCAGCTTGAATCCCGGGCAAATCTCTGACGATATGGATATTTCGATCAAGCGAACGGCCTGGGGGTTATTCCATATTGACACGTAAGCTACCTCGATCAATTCACCGTGCAAGGGGGACGGGGACCACTAACCGCTCCGTGGACAGAGTGGTGCATGCCGATTTCCTGCGGCCTAGTCTCATCGATAAGGTCAACCTGGAACGGCCCAACAGGTTCGGTTCCGAGGACTCGACTTTGTGGTACCCTTATCCATCTCATCGACCTGCTCGGTCGTCTTATTTGAGTCATTACTTTAACGAGTCGTGCAACCTGTGTGAGATTGCACGAGATGTATCGCAGCGACTTTTCGGAATCGATATCAATGCAGCCTCGGCCGAGTACCAACGTCAGATCCAGGAATCACTGTACGAGAGGCTCCGTGGCTGGTATAGTACATTGCCGGATGTTTTCGATCCATATCATCGGCCACCACCTTACATCATCTTGCTGAGGTGAGTCCTGATGCCTTTGTTTGATTCCAGCCTTCCCGATTACGTGCTACAGGCTGCTACGTTCGGTGCTAAAGGGTGCTGGTGGGAACAGGATGCGCTACCACACGTTGGTTATCAACATATTTTCCTTCCGGACTGAGCGAGTTCGAGCCACTCCCGACTCCGAGGCACCTAAAACTCCCGAAAGCCCACCGGGTCTGAGCCCGTTGCCCAAGTACAACACCGTGGGAATCGTGCAGTCGGCGGCGCGCGCAATCGCCGCCCTAACCGTTCTCCACCGGCGAGAGTACGGCATCAGCCGCGCCCACCATTTCGCTATGTACGCAATCAACCTGGCGCTCTTCACCTTGCTAGAGTTCGAGACCTTTGATATCTTAGACACGGACTTCCTAGCTCTCGCCAGTGCGTTCTCCAACGTCGCCAGCCGATCTCCCCTGGGGCGGTCCCTTTTCCACCAATTCCGGCAGGCGGTGCACGCCAAGGCGCAGGGCCGGCAGCTGCGGGAGTCCAACGTGGTTTCGGATGATCTCAAGGCCATGTTCGATGAAGAATCCACCTTGGCATCCAAGTGGGACGAGTATGCCAAAGGGCTGGAGAAGTTGGAGATGGACGAGCGTTACCATGGGGCTTCAGACGGGGAGTTCAGCCTCTTTGAGATGCTCGATCGCTACGAGAGCTTGAGCCTGGGCAAGGATGAGATTGCTCCGGAGCGGCCACGGTATTGAAGCCCACAGGACGGACCTGAAGAATGTAATGGAAGTTCTACATGGCGATTATGATGCGCGTCTCCCGAGGCTCTTGGTATTCCGTGTGCTTTGTTCCGGCCCGTTGGCCCAGCGAATCTCGTGTGTAAGAAGTCTACGAGCAGATAACCTCTATACCACAAGAATGAGTGTTCCCGAGCGCTTCGGCCCATGGGAGTCTGTTATTAAGTCCCCCGCTGCCATGATCCGGTGCCTGTGGGCGAAGCCCAATGTCAATGACGTCATTTTCAGGTGACTTGCAACCTTCGCCTTGATTTCTGGCAGCCCCCCGACCAGCTTACGGTGATTTGCTGTCCCATGCCATCCCCTTGATGGAGTGCACCCCCAATTTTGCTCCGCTTCGTGATGGACGGCGCCCCTGGATCGTATTCCTTTGGAGTCCCCCCGGCCGATGAGAACCCGCTCGCCATTGATCCCGAGAACCCGGCCCTGAGGGGATTCACCGAGTGGCCCTGGGAATCCGTGAGCCCGTCGGGCGTTCCCCCGGTGGCCTTTCGACCGTACTCGTTGCCCCGGTATATGGACCGCCCCGGCCCCTATCCCTACCAATCGTCGTCGTCCTCCTCGCGCGAGGTATCTGGCCCGGCTGCCAAAGTCGCCATTCCTCGCACCACCAGCGCCAGCAGCCAGTCGCAACGCCGGCGGTCTGCGAGAGCCTGCGAACCCTGTCGACAGCGGAAGATCAAGTGTGATGGGAACAAACCGATTTGCCGGCAGTGCATCGATCACAATGTGAGCTGTTTCTTTGTGGACGTCAAGCGAGTTCGCGATCAGAAACAGCTGGGGTTCCTGGGGAAGAAGGTCGAACATTACGAGCAGCTGTTACAGGACCTGGAGAAGGAGGTGGACGACAATGCGGCGAGACGCATCAGGAGAGCCCTCAGGGTGAGTCGTGGGGCTTGGCTGTTATCTCGAGAACTGAAGGCTAACCCGACAGGCCGCGGATCCGTTATCTCCCACAGACGACGATGACGATTCCGACTCGACCACCTCGTCCATCGGGTCGCTCAATGCACTCGACCTCGTCGAGGAGGACTTGAACCGCAGCGAAAAGTCGGTGGCGACGGGGTTCTTTGGGAAAAACTCGGAGGTGGCGTGGATGCAACGGCTCGAAGACGAAGCCGAGAATCGCAGTCGGAGGAACGACGAGTCGCTCGAGGTCGAGGGCAAGGCGGCCGGCAATCCGCTGTCGCTGCCGCACGCCTCGCAGAAGCAGGACACGGCGATTGCGACGATGAGTTATTACCTGGATGATCTCAGCATCCCGTTGATGGACTCGGTGGATCCCTACGCGCTCCCTCCGAAGGAGTTGGCCAACCGCTTCTTCACGGCATACATGGAGTCGGTCCATCCGTCGTTCAACGTCGTCCGCAAGACGGCCTTCGTGTCGCAGTATCGGCAGTTCTTCAGCCAACCCATCAAGCCGCCCCAGCGGTGGCTGGCCATCTTGAACATGATCTTCGCCATTGGATGTCGCTACTGTCGAGCCGTCACCGGCAAGGCGGACGGCGACTATGACGACCTGGTCTATCTGAACCGCGCGAGAAAGCTGACGCTCGGAGAAACCGTCGTCTTCGAACATGCCGACCTCCAGCAGATCCAGGTCGAGTTTCTGGTGGCGCTCTACTTTGTCAGCATGTGTCAGATCAACAGGCAAGTCGCCCCCGAGTGTCCTCGTCGCTCGGTTGATCCGCGGCCATGCTAATGCTCCTCTGCAGGGCCTTCAAGTTCTCCAGTATGGCCTTCCGGTCCGCCGTTTCCCTGGGAATCAATCTGCGCTTCGTCGATGATCGGACGCAGTACCCGGCCAAGGAGGCTCGCAGCCGCCTGTGGTGGTCCATCTTTCTTCTCGAGCATCTCCTCACGGCCATCACCGGCCGCGTGTCTTGCGTGGGCGAAAGTCTCAGCGCCACGCCGCTCCCCATCCCGTACGAGGAGGAGGCATTCGGCCGACCTGAAGTCCTCCCCCTTTTACAAGACTCGTCCCTCCGCACCAATCGTCTCAAGCTGACGCTCCTCCAGACGGACGAGGAAGCGCGCGCCAGCGCCTCCTGGCTTGCATCGTGCGAGCCTAGCCCGTCCCTATTTTTCTACTGCACGGTGGATCTTGCCGCCATCACGCAGGCCATCATCAACAAGGTCTATAGCATCCAAGGTCTGCGCGACCGTGCCAGCCAGGTGGAGCAGCGCATCCGGAAATACTGCAGCATCCTGGACATCTGGGTCAGCAAAGTCCCCGATGCCTACCGCTTCACCTCCGGGAGCGGCGATCAGTTGGACATTCCCGACAACAACCACGGGTTGTGGATGCGAGAACGCCTGTCCCTGGCCATTAGCTACTATAGCGCTCGCATCACTCTTTGTCGCCCGTGCCTTTGTCATATCGGTCAGCAGCCGGGTTCGATGTCCCCCGAGCCAACCGCCCCTCCTTCGTCCTTGCGCCACACCTCGCGCCGCAATTCCCGCAACCGCACGCACTTTAGCACTGACATGGCCCTCATCTGCGTCCGCTCCGCCCATTCCCTCCTGATTATCCTTCCCGAGACCCCGGATATTGTCTGGCTCACGGCCGTGACTCCTTGGTGGTGCATCCTTCATTACATCATGCAAGCCACCACGGCCATCCTTCTTCATCTTTCCAGCTGGCCACCCGGCACCGGGCCCAGCGATGACGTCTCCCGCCGCGCCTTCTCGGATATGCTCGCCATGATCCGGGAGGTCAAGAAGGCCCTGCGCTGGCTTCACCATATGGCACACTCGTATGCGGCGTCCCGGCGCGCCTTCCGGCAGTGCGACAGCGTTGTGCGGCGGATCGCCCCGAGCCTAGGCATCGATATTAGTGATATCCCGGATGGAGGGGACCTGCCTCCTGATGGAGACGAGTCGGACTTGAGAGATGACGGCGTTGATTCGCATGTTGGGGAGCTCATGGAGTTTGATCAGATTCACTGAATTTTGACTTGATCTCTGCACGGCGTCCTTGGTTTTCTCGATAATCTGGAGTTTCACCATACCCGGTCTGTGTTTATAGGATACCTCTTTCGCCGTGCCTTTTGTTGCCATGATCTGTCCTTTTCTCCGCATATCTTTCCACCATGAGTTATATGTATGTCTAGTTTCCATTCACCCGTATCTCAAATTGAAGATATCATTTACTTTTTTTTTTTTTTTCGCTGGAACGAGATAGATAGTGTTCTTGTATCTATTTTATTCCATTTTATATTATATTTTACTTGACTCTACTTTTTCTATATTGAACCTAATCCAATTCCACATTTCCACACCGAGGTAATTATGTTCATTAGTGAGTGATTACTAGAGAAATGAATAAGTAGAAGTAGTACAGTGGGTCCATCACAAGGATCAATCAATTACTGTAATTAATTCATTCAGTTCATTCATTAATTACTTGCTTGATCTTGATTCATCTAAATAGTATCATATTCCATTCGTCTCATCTTGTATATTTCACGGAAAATGGGATGATATTGTCACAATGCTAAGATGGATGGATGAATGAAGGAATGAATTACTAGGGATAGGCAGGTAGGTTGAGCTCTATACTATACTATACTATACTATAGCCCCTTTTTTTAATGGAAATCTTATCGAGGGGATGGATGAATAGGGGCTTGATTTAAGGAGGGAACTCTCATACGAGGCTGTTTGTGGTGGAGTGGAATGGAAGGATGATATTGTTTGTGGTTGTTATGTTGGAACTGAACTAACTAGGTGGGTGGTAGGTAGGGAAGAGGTAGGTGGTGGAATCAGACATGGAGGAATATGGAGTAGTTGTTTGTTCATGTACCTGTACTTTGAATTGGGCTTGAAGGGATCAAATCAAATTAATTGGAACGAGAAAAAAAAAAAAGAAAGGAAAAAAGAAAAAGAAAAAAAAAAACACACAGGCGGGATAGACGGTAAACATGAATGCAGGCTTAGTTGGAACTGGGCTGGGTTATTGGTTTAATCATGATAGTTGATATAAATATGAAGATGAAAGCTCTCAGACAGCAAAATTGGATACAACGTGATAGATGATAGAGACTCGCCAGAAGAACGTCCAGGAATTTGAGATAGCATCGGGAATTAAAAATAACAATGAAGTAAGTAAACAGATGGGACGACATGAGTGCGTTTCGTGGCATCTAGCGTGTAAATGAGGCAGGCAGGCAGGCAGGCATCATGTGCAGCACATTACAGGCAAAGAATCACATCTGCTGGGGCATGAGAAAGGCCCGTTTTCGTGGGTCGTCGTCCACAGGCGCACCACGCTTTTGAGGCGCGTTCAGGGTCATCGGGTCTGCAGCTTGGGATTGCGCGTGGGGGTGGAGGTGGGGGTGCATGTGGAACTGGGGGTGAGCGTGAGCTTGATGAGTGTGAGGGTGACCCTGAGCTTGGGCTTGCAGCTGATGTGGCTGGAATTGGTGAGCCTGAGGGTGGTGGAGTTGTGCTTGTGGCTGGGCTTGAGCTGGCATTTGACGGGGCTGCGGTTGCGGTTGCGTCTGTGGTTGCGCCTGTGGTTGAGGATGCATCTGGCGAGGTTGCGGTTGCGCCTGAGGCTGTGGTTGCGCCTGGATCTGACGAGGTTGGGCCTGTGGTTGAGCCTGTACTGGACGTGCTTGAGGCTGTGCCTGCGCCTGAGTTTGAGATTGGCCCTGCATTTGTCTGGGCTGTGCCTGAGCCTGAGCCTGAGCCTGTGCCTGGGCCTGGGCCTGGGCTTGAGTTTGAGCTTGGCTTTGTCCTTGTCTAGGTTTTGCCTGTGCCTGAGATGGCTGCTGACTTGGAGTTGGGCGGGACTGCGCTTGCGCCTGCACTTGATGTTGGTTGTGGGCGTGGGTGTTTGGGAGGGGTTGAGGATGAGCCTGGAATTGATGCTGCAGTGCTTGGAACTGAGCTTGGCTCGAAGTATGCATCTGATGCCCCGGAGATTGGCCTTTGGACTGGCCTTGCATTTGATGTCCGTGGATGTTGTGAGGCTGCGGGGTGACTTGGAACTGGTGATGATGCTGGTATGGTTGAGGAGGTTGCGCCCTGGGCTGAGGCTGGGCCTGCGCTTGTGGTTGAGCTTGAGCATGATGCTGAGGTTGGGCCTGCAGCTGCTGCGCCGGTTGTACAGCTTGTGTCTGGCTTCCAGCTTGAAGCTGCTCGCTTTGTGTTTGACCACCGGCGGCGGCGGCTGCTGCTGCTTCGGCGGCCTTACGCGCTTCAACATCCGCCTTGCGTGGCCGTCCACGAGGCCGTCCGGTGCCTGGCTTGGATGATGGCTTCTTTGGTGGCCTAGGCTTCGGAGGCACGTTGCCCTGTTCTGACTTGCGAGGACGTCCACGCCCTCGCTTTTGCGGGATAGGGTTCCCGTCGGGCCCGATGATCGGTGGCAGTGGAGGCGCAGGTGCAGGCGCAGGACCCAGAGCTGGGCCCGCAGCTGAACTCTGTGCGTTAGTTGCGGGTACCGTAACTACCGTCGTTGTGCCATCTGGTGCTGTTGTTGTCACCGTCTGAGTCTTTTTGGGTTTCTTCGGTCTAGGCTTCTTCTCCTCGCCTGGTATCACAGGTTTACGTGGACGACCTCTCTTTTTGCCTGACGGGGTAGTCGCCGGAGCAGTACCTTCCGCGGCAGGTGCAGCAGCAGCGGTGGCAGGCCCTTGAGTAGAATTGAGCGCAGTAGCAGGATTGGGAGTGGGACCGTGACCAGGAGGAATAAGAGTAGGACCGTGACCGGGAGCAGGAGCAGAAGCTGCAGCAGGAACAGCAGTGGAAGCTGGGTATCCAGCTTGAGCTTGCCCATTGATTTGAGTAACAGACGCCGCTGGAGATGCAGAAGGTTTGGACGGTTTCTTCCTCTGCTTAGTGCCGGTACTCTCGGTTTTCTCCGGTGTTGGGGTAATAAGCTCGGCCCCGGCCATACTAGCTGGGGTGGAGGATTGTGGTGGGTGCTGCTGTTGGAGTTGCATCTTCGCTTGTGCAGGTGATGGCTGCTGTTGTTGTACCTGGTGTTGTTGCAACATCGGATGCTGCTGCGGCTGCGCTTGATGTTGGTGCATGGCATGCGGCTGCGGCTGCGGCTGCGGCTGTGAATACTGACGCTGATACGCATGCTGAAATTGAAGCTGCTGTGGCTGTGGCTGGTATGGGGACCGTTGGGCCTGCTGCTGTTGAAACCGAGACTGCTGTTGCTGGTAAGTCTGCTGGGCTTGTTGATGAGCCTGCTGGGCCTGTTGAGCCTGCTGGGCCTGTTGTGCTTGCTGGGCCTGTTGTGCTTTCTGTTGCGCCTGCTGCTGGGCCTGTTGCTGGGCTTGTTGCTGGGCCCTCTGCTGGGCCTGCTGCTGGGCCTGCTGCTGAGCTTGTTGCTGAGCTTGTTGCTGAGCTTGTTGCTGAGCTTGTTGCTGTGCTTGTTGCTGGGCTTGTTGCTGAGCTTGTTGCTGGGCCTGTTGCTGGGCCTGCTGAGCCTGCTGAGCCTGCTGTTGGGCCTGTTGAGCTTTCTGCTGAGCTTGTTGTTGGGCCTGCTGTTGAGCTTGCTGGGCTTTCTGTTGCGCCTGCTGCTGAGCTTGTTGCGCCTGCTGTTGCTGATACGTCTGATGTGTATGTTGCTGATATGGAGACTGCTGCGCTTGTGTCTGGTATGGCGATTGCTGATGTTGGTGCTGCTGCTGCTGGTACTGCGCCTGCTGTGCCTGTTGATAATGCGCCTGTTGCGCTTGGTACGGCGACGCTTGAGCTTGCTGGTAGGGCGATTGTTGCTGCGCATGTTGGTATGGCGAAGCTTGCTGCGTCTGCTGGTACGCAGACTGCTGGAAGGCATGCTGGGGTTGGGCGGTCGTCAGCATCGGCGAAGCAGCTGCAGAAGTTTGCGTCGTCGGGTGTGCATGGGCAGTCTGTCGATGCTGAAGATGCTGCTGCTGCTGTTGTCGGTCAAAAGACTGCTGGGGCGAAGCGAGCCCCATTGCGTGCGCATGCGGGGATATGGCAGCCTGCTGATTGATCTGGGTTTGCTGTGCACGGAAATTGGCCATGGGGTTCATATTCCGCTGCAAACTCTGCAAGGTTAAATAGGGATCCTTCAATTGGCCAACGGACTCTGCATTGCGAGACAGCAGATCCGATGAGCCCTGTGGCGGGTAATGTCCGGGGAACGGACTAAAATGCCCCCCCGTGGGGAGCCCGACCAGAGGGCCGGTCGAGGACGGGGTCATCTTGCGGAGATCCGGGGAATGGGCTGTCAATTCCGCCTGCGATTGACCCCGAAACAAGGCGTTACTACCGGGCATGCCGGGGCCATGTTGTGGGTGGGCGGCGGCGGCCATGGACGGGGACTGCAGATGCTGGGGGTGCTGGGGGTGCGCATTTTGCTGGGGCTGCCGTTGCTGATGAAACGAATGACCATTAAAGCCCATCATCTTGACCGAGCGAGGGCAAGAGGAAGAGAAAGGCCCTCAATGGCTGAGGGGGGGGGTGGATACGGATGGATGGAATGGATGGTTGCTTGCGTTGCTTGTGGACATGTGACCACCGCGTTCTTGCACCGTGATGATTCTGGGGAGGGAGGCGACACCACCACCACCAACCAACCACCCTGCGCTCACGGTGGAGGAATGCCGGCCCTGAACAGGTCAATTCAACTCGAGGGACGACAAGAGCAGCCGCAGCAGTCAGAGAGACGCGCACCGGGGCGCGTAGTCTGGACTGGGGAGGAGCCGTGCGACCGGCTGCTGCTGCGGTGGATAATAATAATAATAAATGATTCAGATCCGTCCCCAAAGCGGAATCGAGAAAAGCGTGACTCGGCGCGGCGGCCTGACTGCCTTACTGCGTGGCGGCCTCAGGTGTCCAGCGGCTACGGCGGACCCACGCGGACCCGGAGCGCAAGTGTTAGGAGAGCCAAATTCCCAGGGGGCAAGAAAAAAGGGTGCGCCCGACAGGCAATGCAAGGTGACCAGGAAACAGGAGCGAAGAAGGCCGTGGATGCCGGTCAAGAGGCCTCCAAACCACTCAGGAAGGGATGCCTCGATGGATCCTGATGTCTTGAGATGGCCGCGCGCGATGATTTGTTTGGGATCTTGATGGACTCCGTTCCTTTTTTTGTTATTATTATTTTTTATTTTTTATTTTCGATTTTTTTAATATTTTGCTTTGGGTTTTTCGGAAATTCGAATTTTGGATTTTATTTTCTCGCCCAGGGTGCCCACACGTGACCACTCGCCCAGCTGGCCACTCACAGCGCCCCCACGCCTCGGGCGGGGGCGAAGGCAGCCATCGGGCACTCATCATTTCTCCTGCGCCCGCGGGCGAAGAACGAGGTGGAAGCCTGTTGAAGAGTGCATCGCATTCAGCGTGTAAGAGAACAAGACGGAGAAGGAGAACATCATGGGCGAGTCTGGCGGGCAGAGGGACTGGAACTCTTTTCAAGGACGCCGCCAGAGAATTGAGGGGCATGGGGATTCTGCACTAAAAGGTAGTCGAGTCCTACGTAACTAAACCGAGTAATAGAAAAATAATAAAAATAAAAATTAAATAAAATAAAATCCCCAATAAAATAATATTCGTCAGGGTCAAAAAATCCAAATTCCTCACCCCCCCCCAAAAAATTAAACGGGGAAAAAAAAAAAAAATAAAGTAGGAACCCCATCGCAGACAGCTAAAATCCGCATTCCACCTATGATACCTCGTTCCATCTGTTTAAGCTTACTTTAGTCAAAGATCAGGGATGGATCTGGGATTCTGAGCATTTGTGGTCGCTCGCCGTGACGTTCCACACTCGTCCAACTGCGCTAGAGCTGGTGGACATTCGAGTCCTCCCCGGGATTTAGAGACGACGATAAAAAAAATATAATAAAAATAAAAATAGTGGAATAAATTAAACAACCCTTCCCGAGGACAATACCTGGTGTTGGTGGTCGCAACAGTTCTGTGTTGATTTCTCCCCTCTCTTTTTTTTTAATGGTGTTGTACTAAATTTCACTTTTTATTTCCCTGCTCCCCCGCCCGGTTATGTAGGTACTTTATTCCCTCAGTTTCCATACCGATCATGACATCTGGTCCCAGGCAACCCTCTAATCAAGCTGCTTTGGTAGCATCCTTGTGCTCGTCCTCTCTTCCCTTCAAATCTGCCAGGCACGGCGCAAAAAACAACCGGCCAGACAGCACCCCCCGCAATGTCCCGATACTCACCACAATCCACAACACCACCACGCAAAGCGAGAGAATCTGCCATAGATCAATATCTGAAACAATTGACATTCCAGGGAGTAAACCCACTGTTCCCAAGACCCGGAAAAATTCCGACGGCAGCTCCCTGCCCATCTGACACGTGCTCGTGGCGTACACTCCCAGAGGGAATGTGAACCCCCACCAACCAATATTAAAAGGAAAGTTCTTGCTTCTCGCAATGGAGGCTAAGGCGAAGAAGAGCCAAACCAAGCCAAAGGACCAGAGAATCAGAGCAACCATGAAACCCATGGTATAGAAAGCCGGGCCGGATGAAGCTTCGAGGGTCTGCGTTTTGGGGAAGATTTCTTGTGCCGCCTGACCCAGCTTCATGGCACTGATGATATGTTGAGCATATGGAGATATGTTAATTTTTGAAGAAGGCTAAAACTCACCCGAAGCCGCCTTGACCTAGGGGTCCCAACGGGAGAAACACGCTCACGATAACCGCTTTGGGGGGCAATTTGTGCAGCGTCAATCGCTGTAGGTAGATCACCATAACCATCAAAGCGAGAGGCAATCCAATTCCCCAGAGTACATAGCTCACGAGCACGGTCCAGAGGGCGTGTTGTTGATTGGGGAGGACATCGGCTACGATGGCACCAGACGAGGCTGCGACAATGCAACTGACAATGGGAAGAAGCCATACGGCTGTCATGGATGAGAGCTGAGTTTCGCTTCCATGGGCCATCCTGAACTCACGTTAATAGAGCCACTATATCATATTCTCAGTGCAGAAGTAGACGCACAATAAGAAGGGTAAGGAGAGGGCGGTTATGACAGAGAATATAGCATCAAAGATCCACATTCCCCAGGCAAAGTTTCGTGTCCAATCACCCCAGGCTGGGACACAGACAAAACAAAACATATTGATTATGGTCGCAAACCCCATAGGGAACGTTCCTATGAACATGGATTGAACTGGGTGTTTGATCATAGCGAAGAAGATCTCCGGGTACAGCGCGTAGCGGAGGAAGGTGATGATACACCCTGTTGTGAAAAGCAGGACATTGAAGCCGAAGCAGACAACAGAGATCCAGTAAATCCATTCGCCGTTATAAGGGAGCGTGTTGAGCAGAACAGACACGATCCCAGTGCCCATGGTAACTGAAAACCATCTGTACAGACAAGTTAGCTGATGCCATCTGGGACCAAGTCAGGCGCTGCGTACGATGGAGTGAAATGACGAACTACTTTTCGCCAGCCCATGTCATGCTTGGTAAGTTCGGGTTGATTCACGCTAGCATTCTGGTCGGCCATGATTGCTGTTGGTCCACGTCGAGTGTCCTTCAGTTGTATCAAGTGGTCCGGCGCGGGTTATATATAGTTGTAGCTGCCTGCACCAACTCTGCTTTCAACATACACTGATGTCCAAGCACGTAAGCCCATTTCTTCTTTAACACAAAGAAAATTTTTACTTTGTATTACAATAATATACCTCCCACAAGAATTGATCCAATGAGTCACGAGGGGGTCTGGATGGTTCCGCCCGGCCCGAACATCCATTTCGGCCGAATGGGAAGGATGAGAGAACCAGCAGGATTAGGTCCGCTCTGGACTGGAGATCTTGCTAAGTCAGAGGAACAGTCAGTTCTTAGATCATGGGAAGACATTGGGGTATTATAGACTATTGCTATGGGAGCAGCTACCGTACGAATCGTCTCCATCTTAAGAATACTACCATCCATGCTACTGCCATACAAGCCGCTGCCATGGGGATCACCGAAGTGATGGGAGCCGTATCATCTGCCATTAGTGGAATGGTCTCTTGCATAAGAGTAATTGCTTATACTGCGGCAAGTTTGTTTCGAATGGCCATTCCAGGTAGCAAATGTTAGCTCATGACGGCTTATGTTGCCATGCGCTGTCATCGCTATCGGAGACATGCTTTCTAGCGTGATTCTTCTGATAAACTGCAGAATGGGTATTACTTCCAGATGGAAGGTTTAGAGAGGATTTGCCGTGCAGCGGCTAATCTGGCCAATACTGATAAACAGTGGGGATTGCAAGATTATCATGCATCCAAAGCACATTGCAACTGATGCTGGTGTCTATAGCTGCTGCTGTGTTGTTGTTCTGATCACGTTGTAGATACAACATGAAGAGGGGCCACAAGCTAAAGAGAAATGCCCAGGCATATTTCGCGAGATTGTAGGATCCACATATAGTAGGAGTAATATATTTGTACACTTAGCTCCCATATGAACCCCAGTAATACGAATGATCCTGACGCGTATCGAGGCCATCGGCGTCATCGTACTGATCGAAATGAAGACGGAGAAATTCCTTCGTCAATTGGCTGGACATGCCAAACTTCGTACTGGCTCAAGTTCATAACTTTCTGGCATGAAGAGACACATCACTAGGCAGATTGACGGGATTCTGTTTCCCATCGAAGGTGGTACTGTTATTGCAGCCCCTAATTTTATGCATGAAGAACGCGTCGAAGAGTTCTGATTTTCATGTCAAGGATGTTGGAGGACGAGCAACGAGGCCACTGCACCCCCCGCGTAATGACTCATAAAGAGGAAATAAACCTAAGCATATCAGTCCGCATTGTTGGGAGTGTAAAACTCTATCTTGCGCGACACAATCGAGTCTAATGCTAGCATACTCTTCAGAAATCCAGAGTGATCTAGTGAGATGGAGTCGGACGAGAGAGCTGCAGGTCGTAGGGGATAAGTCCTGGTAAAGCCTTGTTATCAGTAAACAACATAGCATATACACATGCGATTGTGGGCTCACGACAAACTTATCAGTAGTCCGTGGAATTATGTTCACATTTGCCATATGATGATATCACAGGGAACTGGCTGCGGATTGTGTCTGCGACTCCAAACTTTTGAAAATCGCGGCTTTCACAGTCACATCAGAAGATGTAGACTATATGATCCTGAATACTGGTGCAGCCCTCACACGCGAGGGGGCGTATGAGACGAAGCATTGGATGGATTATTGGCACATTTCCAGGCGACCGAAACCAGACGGGGTTGGTCCTGTGGACTTGAGATGTTGCATCAGTATATAATGATTGTGTTTGAGTACGAAGGCATCTCGGATGGTGTCAAGAGAGGAGACAGATACTTGGGAGTAAATGTCTCATATTCACAGTCCTGGTCAATGGTCTCAAGAGCATTACCCAGAGCGCCTGATAGGTCGGCCACCGTCGCTGAAGTGCCATGGGAGTTGTCAACAAAAGGAGATCCCGACGCGGGATGGGCGGTTGAGACTGTGGTTCTGACTCGATGGGTTTCGGATGAAGTTTAACAACGGTTTCAGAAGTCATCTGGTATCCAGTTCGCCTGCACAGTAAGGGAAAGAGAGTCAGAGAGACGGGACTGTCACTGGAGACGGTTGAGTACAGCGCTGACTTGCCCAATCGGGAAGGTGCTACCCCGCTGCACATGGACCAATCAAATGAGCCAGAAGAACAGTGCTGCTGATGGCTCCATCCCTCCAATTCATGTTAATATATCATTCTTCATCCCCTTCAAACCAACGCGACACATAATCATAAGAATACGTTATCAATTCATGGCAATGGCGTCCGTTAACCCCGAAGATGTCAACCGCATAGCCGAATTTCTCGCGCACGAACAAATCCCAACCACCCAGCCACCCGTTAATTCGGATTGCATCGTGGTTTGCGTCTCCGCCGTCCTAGAGCCTGCGGAAACAGTCTTCAAACACCTGCAACGCAACCCTCATATAACCAAGACACTAGTTCTCTGTGGTGGAATCGGGCATTCTACGCTTCACCTCTATGAGGCCGTGTCTAAGCATCCCAAATACACCCATCTAGCCCCGGACATCCAGGGGAAAGCGGAAGCTTACGTTCTGTATACCATCTTCAACGCGTGTTTCGATGCAGCTTTCATCCAGAAGTCCGGATGCAGGGTTCTGATCGAAGATAAATCCACGAATTGCGGACAGAATGCCACGGAAACCAGAGCCTTATTGGAAAGGAACGGTATCCCGGAGCCTAGTTCCATGATTATTGTTCAGGATCCGACCATGGCTCGGAGGACGGTTGCCTCATTTGACAAGGCGTACGGGCCGGCTCCTCCCCAGCTACTCAGTTGGCCGATAATTATACCGAGAGTTAAGCTTCAGGGGACAGAGCTGATGTACGACGTGCAAGGGGTCTCGGCTGATGGATTGTGGAGCATACCACGCTTCCTTGGTCTCCTGATGGGAGAGATCCCGCGGTTGAGGGATGACGAGAATGGATACGGGCCTCGGGGGAAGGGATTTATTGGACATGTTGATATTCCCGAGGAAGTTGAGCGGGCGTTTCAGACGCTGGAACGGGGTTTAGGAGCAGAGTCGGCGAAGAGGTAGATTCCATCTTCACTGTTGTGGACTTGTGGTATGATAGACACTTCCATAATGTTAGAATTACCGAGATATCCACCATCGCCGTTGCCGGACGCCCTAGACGCCCTAACACCATGGCTGTATCGCGTGCCGCGCATCGGATCGTATATAACAATACAATTACGGTATGGTATGGTATGGTATGATATGATACCGTCAATACGGAGATCGGGATTTCCACCCATCGATTCCACTCTTCAAGCTTTCTGTCAAACTCCCAGTTGAACCCGATCTTCAGAGACTCCAGGTCGGTGAGCTTCAACCCGATGGCCGTGGCTCTATGACGACTGACCAGGACACGCTCAGGCAGTCAGGAGACTCCCGGGCGGTTAACCCCGACTCGAAGATTGCCGAGCAGGCCTTCGAACGCGACTAGAGGCCCTTAGTTCTTCCCTCAACGTCAGCTCAGGCATGATCATCACTGCAATATCCCCTTCAAAATAACCGAGCACCCACCACTGTCAGCTCGAGCGCCGGTGGGGTTCATTTCATTGTGCCATTTCTCCGTGAATGAGGGACTGACTTGGGAGAGCTTAGCTGAAGCTTGACACCCCTGCTTCACCAGAAGAGAAGGATCGGCGGTGGTGCCGGAACGGAGTCCAACGGGACGAAACACTGAATCTAAATTAATATCCACGAACACGGCCTGGTCACCATTCTGCCCATCTGTGCTGTGCGGCCACCTGATATGATATTGAAGCAAAGGGGCGACGGGTTCTCCGGTGGGAGAAGCCGTCTATGCGGCACTGATATCTATAAAAGACCGGCGGCAATGGCTGCATTTTTCTCGTCCAGAATTGACCAAAGAAAGGCCTGCGAAATAGCTTCTCACCATGCCTGCTCTTTCAATTCTCGCGCTTGCTCTCGCTCCGTTGCTGGTCAACGGTCAGCTTTCCGGTAGCGTTGGTCCTCTCACATCGGCTTCTACCAAAGCTGCATACAAGACATGTAACGTCCTGGACTACGGTGCTGTGGCTGACAACTCGACCGATCTTGGGCCTGCCATAACGTCGGCCTGGGATGAGTGTTCTGACGGAGGGCTGATCTACATCCCTTCTGGTAACTATGCACTGGAGACTTGGGTCACCCTGGACGACGGCAAAGCAACAGCCATCCAGCTGGATGGTATCATCTACCGCACAGGAACAGACGGCGGCAATATGATCCTGGTTGAGAACACGTCCGATTTCGAGCTGTTCAGCAGCACGGATGAGGGTGCTGTTCAGGGGTTCGGATATGTGTTCCACCGGGAGGGCGATCTCGACGGGCCGCGGATTCTGAGGCTGCAGGATGTAACCGACTTCGCGGTGCATGACATTATCCTGGTGGATGCACCCGCCTTTCACTTTGTCATGGATACATGCTCCAATGGCGAGGTGTACAACATGGCGATCCGGGGTGGTAATTCGGGCGGCTTGGATGGGGTTGATGTCTGGGGTAGCAACATCTGGGTTCACGATGTATGTCACCAGCTATACCACCATGCGAGCCGACGGCTAACCTATGAACCAAGGTCGAGGTAACCAACAAGGATGAATGTGTCACGGTCAAGGTAAGAGTCCCTCCAGTCGTTGCTCGGGGGGTTTGCTAACCACCTGCAGAGCCCTGCCAACAACATCCAAGTGGAGAGCATCTACTGCAACTGGAGTGGAGGCTGTGCGATGGGGTCTCTGGGAGCTGACACGGACATTACTGATATCCTGTACCGGAACATCTACACATGGAGTTCCAACCAAATGTACATGATCAAGAGCAATGGCGGCAGCGGGACCGTGAACAACACCCTTCTGGAGAACTTTATCGGTACGTGTGACAAAGGAACGAGGCATAACCCCGGCTAATCTTTGTAGGGCACGGTAATGCGTACTCGCTCTACATTGACAGCTACTGGACCAGCATGACGGCCGTGGCTGGAGATGGCGTGGAGCTGAGCAACATCACGTTCAAGAACTGGAAGGGGACGGAGGCGGATGGCGCCGAGCGCGGCCCCATCAAGGTGGTATGCTCGGACACGGCCCCTTGCACCGACATCACCATCGAGGACTTTGCCATGTGGACCGAAAGCGGCGATGAGCAGACGTACACGTGCGAATCCGCTTACGGGGACGGCTTCTGCCTGGAGGACAGTGATTCCACAACGTCGTACACTACGACGGTGACAGTCACCACGGCGCCTTCGGGATATTCCGCTGCTACCATGGCCGCCGACCTGTCGACTGCGTTTGGCACCGACGAGCCCATTCCCATCCCCACCATGCCGACATCGTTCTACCCGGGGTTGACGCCGATCAGCTCCTTGGGAGCTGCTGCCACGACAGCCTGATCACTGGATCACGCAATCGGTCCATACTACCCTGGGCGGCTGTAAGGGAGTCAGTCGGACTGGCGGTTAATATGTATATATATATCTATCATTTGTTTTAGGGATCCGTTATTCAGGTTCTACTTTCCTTCTGCCATCCATAGTATTTGGTGTTCCTTTGTGATTGGCTGCTTCCGGGCCCGGCTAAATCCGGGGATTGGACGATGAGACCATCGACCCTGCAGATCCCGTCATCTCGTGTCCGTCCGTCATCATCATCATTGTCATTGTCATCCTCTCTCTTCCATTGCCAGTGAATACTGCCTCCCTTCACCCCATTCCGCTATCTCCCCAACGTCCACCCCCCCTCGGAACTCCCCTGAATGAGTTACCTTCTGAACCTCACCTGCCCCGATCCGCGGCTGGGATGCGACCCGAGGACCGCGCCCGATAAGCTTCAACTTCAACCCCGCTTTGACCAACCGTGCGACCTGCGATCTAACCATGCCGAACTCATTCAAGCCGGATGAGTCGGAGCCGGTGCTGTCGACGCTGGAATCCACGCCTGCTGCACCGGAGCCCATTGCCGCGGCGGCCTCGTACCGCTACAAGGCGGATCTGCTCAACCGCGCCATCCAAGACATCGGGATGGGGAGATATCAATGGCAGCTGTTCGGCGTCATCGGATTCGGCTGGGCAAGCGACAACCTGTGGCCCATCGTCACCTCCCTCATCCTCGTCCCCGTGTCCTATGAATTCCATGTCGCGCAACCTCCGTTGCTCTCTTTAGCCCAGAACATTGGTCTACTTGCCGGTTCCCTGTTCTGGGGCTTCACCTGCGATTTATTCGGTCGTCGATGGGCCTTTAACCTCACCATCGCCATCACCGCCGTCTTTGGCCTGGTCGCGGCTGGTTCGCCGTCCTTTGCTGTCGTGGGCGTCTTTGCCGCGCTGTGGTCCTTTGGTGTAGGAGGCAACCTTCCAGTCGACTCGGCCATTTTCCTCGAGTTTCTTCCCGGGTCTCACCAGTACCTTTTGACTGTGCTGTCGATCAATTGGGCCCTAGCACAGGTGCTCGCAAACCTGGTCGCATGGCCACTCATCGGAGAAATGACCTGTTCATCCGCAGAAAACTGCAGCAGGACCTCGAATCTGGGTTGGAGGTACTTCCTCATCACGATGGGCGGCCTGGCTCTATTCATGTGTCTGGCACGATGGGTCTTTTTCACCCTTTTCGAGTCCCCAAAATTCCTCATGGGCAAAGGTCGATACGAGGAGTCCGTCGCAGTCATCCATGAAGTCGCGCGCCGTAACGGAACCACATCCTCCCTATCCGTAGAGGACTTACTCGACGAGTGTACTACCTCTGGTACCGAGACAACTGCAACACCAACAGCAGCGACTCCTTCTCGTGGGCTGACCACAGCCGATCAGCTCCGCATGCGTCTCGAGCCACTCACGGCGCCCTATGTCCGTGCGCTGTTCAGCACCCCCCGTCGCGCTTGGACGACGAGTCTCATGATTCTCATCTGGGCCCTGATCGGGTTGGGCTTTCCGCTTTACAACAACTTTCTCCCCTACCTCCAACAAACCAGGGGCATCCAATTTGGCGATGGCTCCACATACATCACCTACCGAAATTCCCTGATCATTGCCGCGGTCGGAGTTCCCGGGAGTCTTGTCGGTGGTGTGATGGTCGAGATGCCGCGGTTCGGAAGAAAGGGCACGTTATGCCTCGCTACATTGTTAACTGGTGCGTTCCTGCTCGCATCCACAACGGCGACAACATCGGGAGCCCTCCTGGGGTGGAATTGTGCCTACAGCTTCACCAGCAGTTTGCTGTATGCGGTGTTGTACGCATACACGCCGGAGATCTTCGAGACGCAGCACCGTGGGACGGGGAATGCGTTGGTCGGTGGTGCCAATCGCATCGGGGGCATCCTGGCGCCGATTATCGCGATGGTTGCAAATGTACAGACTTCAGTGCCGGTGTACATTAGTGGAGGCATGTTTCTGCTCGCTGGGCTGTTGGTGCTTCTGATTCCATACGAGACAAGGGGCAGGATGAGCCTGTAGTACCATATGTCGGAGGGATAGTACAAATTCCGGGATGGTCACATACCTCAGGGGTGGATAATGTTGTGTCCGTACGACACGTCGATTGTACACGACAGGTTACATAGCGGACATACTTGTGGATGGCGGGGGATGCCACCAGTCATAGTGGACAGGAGGTCGATTGATTGAACAGAGGAAGCCAAGCAGGCCACGGACTCCGTACACCCCGTAGAATAGACTTCTCCCCCTTCATCCCCGTAGACGTCCATCCATCCGTCCATCCTTGACATGCATGGACTTGCCCCACCCCACATTCCACGTCGATCCCCGCTTCCCCGGAACGTAGGAGCAGACAGAGTACTGTGTACACCACCAAAGCAACAACAACCCATCAAAACCATTAAGAAATCAACATCCGAGAGTAATCCCTCCCCTAGACCTCGCATATATAAGTAGTAAGCCCAGTTTACGAGGATGAGGCCCACTACCCCAACTGTATTATCAAATCAATATATTAGACAAAGTACAAAATGCACATGTTCATAGGAAGAAATCTTAACCATATCCGGATGATTAATTACATATCTATCTTCGTTTAGATACTTACTAATATCCTACATATAGTTAGTAACTTAAGCCAAGTCATCAATATCATATACAGAGTACAGTGAATTACAACAGGTCTGAAGAGTGTAGAAATTTAGGTCTTTTTTTGAACTAGCTATCTAGATACCACACTATATTTTAAAGCGGAATGCCTGAGGATAGTAGTACATAGTATAGAGTTATATACATTACTGTCTAGGTACTCTGTATAGATAGTACACAGTACATACATACATAGCAAAGCGAGTACGTACTGGTACTGGAGATCTACATTCCGGGGCCGTGAATGCCAAGACCGGGGAGATGGAACGTCGGAGATGACATACAAGTTAGTGGACTAGGATTTTGTGTCGGAGATAAATCAATATGAATCAGTTGTTTAGAATCAAGGGGGGATTTTTGGTTGGGTAAGTAGGAGAAGGAGATATCACTCTACTGTGTATTGATAACTTATGTTTGTTCAAGGGGCTACCCTACCCCAAGGAATCCCAATAGGTATTCCAAGGAGCAAAAAAAAAAAAAAAACAAAAACAAACAAAAATGTTTCTTGCATACTGGAACCACATAACGAACAGAACACGAATCAGGGGATATTTACCTACAACGTAAACAATGGTTTAGTTTACTTTAGTTAATAGTAGAAAATAGGGTATATATGCTAACCAATCCACAACCCAAGTCCTACCAACTCAACAAATACGTTCCTTACGCAGTACTATACAAACTTGAACCACACTCCTTTGAAAACAACCAACCCATTCACGTTCCTTCACTTTCCAACCCACAAATTCACAATGAAGTCCGTTCTTGCACTTGCTACGACGTTCCTTTTTTCTGCTTCGGCGTTGGCGGGAGCGGATCTCTCTAGGGTATATATATGATTGATTGAATCTCTTATCTGAGGTGTTGTTGTTTCGATGCTGATGGGGAATTGCTATCTGCTATAGGTGTCTATCTACACTGATCAAGGCACGCACACGACTACGTCTAATGTGGGAGAATGTGTTAAGCATTCAGCTCCGTATGTTCCTTCTCTCTACTACTGTTTAGGGGAAGGTTGTGGCTAATGAATGGTATAGAGGTATCCCGGCTCTGATAATTGAGGTGCATACGGAGGGACGTTGCAGTTTCTACAGGTAGGTTATATATATCTCTTTCTATGTTGGATGGTCGGGTGCTGATGTTGGATTATAGAGAGGATCAATGTCTCGGGGAACCTGAGTTGACCATGGGCGAGGGTGCTCGGACTCTTACTCGGGAAATCAAGGTCATCACGTATAAGTGTGCATAGAGTCGAGAGAGAGAGAGAGAGATGGGGCGTTTTGGTAGCTGCCATGCTAAGATGGACAGGTATATACTAATAAGCCTGGTTAATTTTTTGTTAGCTGTGCTCAGAATGTGTAGGTGTGTATTGTATAGTAGAGACATAGTAAGGCGAGGGGAGGCGTCTTGGAAGAGCGGAAGAGAAAGTGGACGGAAGAACAACCAAGTGACCTTCCAATTAGACAGCTTGCTCCCCGTGGAACAATGTATAACTGATACCGCATCAATCTGCAAGCTATGTACGGCTAAGATAGAGTACTATCTCAGCTGCCTCAGGTGGTTCAAATGAACCATAATCTTAGATCTGCAATCATACCATCCTGCGAATGGCAATAGCACCGGCTAAAGCACAACAATGACGAACGCCAGCGTTAAACCACAACGAGGCAAATATACTAGCTACCATGGTTCTCGGAGCACCCAAGTCTCATGGTTGGTCAGCAGACTGCCTCATTCTTCGGATGCCTTTCTCGGCTCAGATCTCCCAGAATTCTAGAATAAGGCTGAGGCATTAGCACGTGTGGCAATTTGCGAAGCATGTCCGAAGATTGGCCTAGTTGCCTCGACCAATTCGGAATGAGCCTCCGTAGCAAGCTTTGCACATTAACCTGTCGTCAGCGGCGCCGTAGCCTTCCGATATGATTGACTAGACCTGCAGTGGCTTGAAAAGACCACAGTTAGTCAAGTTCCAGCCAGATCCATCAGGGTTCGGCTCCAATGGCATCGGGAGGTCGCGCTAGAATCCTTGATTTTGGCGCCAAGGTCACCACCGAACGAAAGCTTGCCCTGAACCTTAAACGTTAGAAACCGGATTCGAGCCAATCGCTCGTGTTGGATCTGGTTCACGCCAAACTCTTAAGTTAGCGATCATCGTTCCACTAGCGGATATCCCGATGGCACTTGATCGGAAGGGGCATGAACTAGCATGATAAAATCCTCAACTCGGCCACGTTGATGGCAGCTGCCCTTGCCGCTGCCATTGCCTCCCACGCTCAGATCCATTTGAACCATGGATGAGCCAGTGTTGTTTCCTCAAAGGAACTGCCAACAAGCTCATACGACTTCAGATAAAGTTGATACTGTATATATCGGTTTGTGCTGTAGAAGCTCCACAACGTCGACCACCAATACCAGAGTGGATATTCAATCGGATATATGGAATGACGCACGAATGGGTAATCATCTCTTGTGAATCGCAGAACTGACCAGGTTTCTGGCCTAGAACGCCGTGGTTACGCCATGGACTTTCGTCGAGCTCGCAGTCAATTATTTGCCCCCGAGGCCACACCTAGAAAGAAAGGAAAAGATCGCCGAATTATCTCCAGGATATAAGGCATGGAAGTGTCAGAGATAGGCATATCATCTCATCCTCTCAAAGGCATCGCACAATATGAGTACCGGAAAAGATATTCTTTGTCAAAATTTCCAGGTTCTCCTGGATCGTCGTCGCAGAGAAGGGCGGTTGTACGAGCCGGCCTCGACGGACGAATTTGAAGGGGCAGTGGACTTTGGGTCCAATGATACGCTGTCGCTTTCAAGCTCCGGAATTCTGACCCAGGCCTTTCTGCATCAACTTGAAAGACACCCCCACTTCACTGTCGGAAGTACTGCCCCGCGTGTCTTTGATGGCACAAAGCAGTATTTGGTAGATATTGAGCGTGACATGTCTCATTTACATGGCGCTGAGGATGGTCTGTTCTTCCCGTCGGGGTATGAGGCCAACATGGCTATTTGGTCCTCCATTCCGCAGCCTGGGGACTTTATTGTCTTCGATGAGCTAGTGCATTCTAGTATTCGCGAGGGGATGCGACTCGGACGTGCTAAGAGCATCCCCTTCTGTCACAACGACTGCCTTTCCTTGCGACAATGTTTAGAGGATATCCAGAACCAGAGCACCGAAGTGGCAGAAGGAAGACGGATCGTGTTCATTGCGCTGGAGTCAATATACAGCATGGATGGAGATATGGCGCCTCTTCATGACATTGTAAAGGTTGCATATGACGCTCTACCGCGGGGCAACTATGTGCTCTCCATCGACGAGGCTCATTCGAACGGAATAATTGGCCCCAACGGATCAGGAATGCTCTGTGAATACGGACTGGAGAACGAGTTTGCCATCAGACTACACACCTGTGGGAAGGCTCTGGCATCGGCAGGAGGTGCGGTGGTCCATCACTGTTCATGTCCCGATATTGCTAACCTTGTAACATAGCGGTGGTCCTATGCAACGAGACAATTAAACAGGGCATCATCAACTATGCACGGAACGTCATATTCACCACTGCACCAACCTTTGTGACCGTAGCCGCTGTTCGAGCCGGCTATGAAATACTGACCTCGGAGGAAGGACGCAAGGTTAGTCCCACAGCTCCTATCAAGGGGGTTAGCAATACTAATATAGTATCGGGAGTGTAGCGCCGGAGCCGCCTGCAGCAAAACATATGGTACTTTTACTGGACCTTGACGAGACACCCTCGATGGGAAGAGATGAAGGAGCGAGGCATCCTTTATCTACCAACTGAGAGGACATGGTATACCGGGGCATTCAAGTCCCCCATAGTGCCAGTTATCACCAAGGCCGGACAGGCTGGTAAACTGTGCAAGAGGCTGCGGCAATCCAGGTATTGGGTGAACTCGGTGGAGTTCCCCAGTGTGCCCAAGGGCACCGGTCGAGTTCGGCTTATGATCCACGCGGACAATACTCGGGAAGAGATGGATGGGGTGATTAATTTGATCATGAAATGGGCTGCAGACCGTGCAGGGCCAGCTGAGCCAGTGGAAATGATGGCAAAACTGTGAGGCAGTTGGGTAGATGGGGGGGAAGGAAGGGAAGGAGAAGGAAATGGCTTTCGGTTTGGTGAAAGGCTGCCGGGGGTCATGTGCCCACGGCCTCGTGACTCACTTGGATGGAAAGCAGACTTAGAACCTCTTAGAATATGAACTACATTGCATCTAATTGCCAACTGTTGAAATATGAGCATCCCTGGTGACCATGTTACCAGTATCCAGATTATATTAAATACATACTCCCAACTCAACAGTATACAGATCATATTTACATACACAGTCACTCACTCACTTAATCAACCACAGCCAATTGGCTCCTGACTGGTACGTTATGCCGCAACTTGGGCGATGGGAAACCCTGCACATTGACCCCCTTCCTAAAAAGCAGACAATGCGTGGAACCACCAAAATGGAACATACCAATCTGATCCCCTTTGGTGACATGCTGACCCTCAGAGACAGTGATATCACACGTCGAGACCTCACACATACCCACACCCAGGAACGCCATGAGTCCAATATCCGGGTTATCGCATTCAATAAACATAATAGCTCGCGTGGCCATAGCCGTCAGATACTCCTGCGACATGACCTCTCCCGCACTATCAATCCCATGCTGGTGATCCTTTGGATCCGGATCCCCCAGACCCTCAAACAACGGCTCCGAATAATACGTCCCATCAACCACATACGCCTTGACGATCTTACCCGACACAGGCGCATGCCAGCGGTGATAGCTCAACGCACTCAAGAACGCCTGATAGACCGTCCCCCCCTCGAACTGCTCCGCCAGCGGATCAAAAGCCAACATGTCATTCACCGAATACGGCTGACTCTTAATCCAGAACTGATCGCGTGATTTGACATTATACGCCACCTTGTACGGCTGCGACTCGCACGCGTTCGCAATAACCTTGTCATCACTGGGGGACGCAACGGGCCGGATACCCTCGCGGAATAACCGGGTGAAGAAATGATCCCAGGATGTATAGCCGTGGTGCTTGGCAGATGGATCGCAGATGAACATTTCCTCGAATGAGTGGTTTGTCTTTTGCACGTTGCCTACATCCACTAGATCTGCCTTGGCGGTCTCCCCGAACCACCCGTAGGCTGAGTTATCGAGCACCGTTGCAGACTCGGGGGATTTGAGGAAATCGCCCCACGCATTGAGGATCTTCTTGATCATTCGGTTGATGTCTGGGTCCAGGAACGCCGCGTAGCCGCTCGGTGTGCCCATGGGCCAATCCAGGACGGCGTTGATCGGGAGTCCGACTAGCCCAACGCGGTGGGAGAAGTCGCTCCATGAGGGTGCAGTGGTGATGAGGTGGTTCAGAACGAGGAGCATGTGCTTGTAGTCCCGCATTTGGGGACAGCCGGTGGGATCGGTGGCGTAGGTTCGGTTGCGGGGAAGTTCGCCGAACATGGAGGAGATAAGGAGGTAGACGCGGGTGTTGTTTTCAATGAGGTCCTGGAATTCTTGGATGACTGGGTGGAGATCGTGGGATTCTTTGTTGTCGACGTGGGCGATTACGCCGCCAAGCCATTGGTGGTGGGCGTCGAGAGTAGAGGGCATCCATTTTCCGAGGCTGGAAGGGAGTGTTTGTTAGCTTGAGCACAGCACAGTGACTAAGAGAACATACTGATGCAGTCGGGGAGTGTGGTTCTTGTGCTTTGGGGCCATGATGGTGAATGTTGAAGTCAATTAGTAAGTAAGAAAGTCCAGTGAGTGCTAGGAACTTGGCTAAAGCTTGAATGAAGATGCTAAAGCAGAGATATAGAGTTTATAAGGCCTCCCATGCGGCGGAATTGACTTCACCTTCATTGTCTGAGCGGTTGCATCATGATGATGGCAGTGACAGGGGGTGGATCCAGAGTGGATCTCAGTTAGGGCAGTTGTGAAGCTAAAGTCGACCACCCGAATGGATGATGTCATGGCGTCTTTGCCGCCATAAGCCGAGTGGTGAGAATTTATGCATTGTCAGAAACGCTTAGTACGGGTGCATATTGCTGTAACGTGTCTGAGGTCTCTGACTCAATTGGAGACTCGAGGGTCTTGGGAAATGAACGAATCCTCGTTGCGGTCAGGTGGATGTGGCGCGCCTCTTAGTCTACTGCGACTGCAGCTGTAGTGGTCAAGGTACCTCGTACGGGGATCCGAATAGTGTTCTACATAGTGCTGTGGTGATGGTAAAATACTGTCATGTAAAGCCCCAGTGGAGTGGATAATCATATGGATGTCTGCTCATGTTTCCTGGCCCGGATGTGGTGCCGTTGCCTGGCAATCGGCGCACTTTCAGGGTACTTCTAGAACTGTTCTACACGGTGGGTTAGTGTTGGGTGGGTGGGAATCTACGCGGGGGACACCTCATCCGCCTTCCCATGATCGCTCGGGTGGGCATCCTATGAAAGATATGCCACAGCTACCTACGTGACATGTGTTGTATCTGGCGGGCAGTCAGCTTTGGCTCAGGCGTATCAGACATGTTTCATCTCACCCCCATGCAGTTGCCTTGGAACATCGAATGTCAATGCGTGGTTATTTTGGTCGTAACCTATTCGCAATGGTTACCGGTCCACTTCGGAATGCCTCCCAGGCCTTAGACACAAACCGCAGAAACAGCCCTAAGCCTAGGCTTCCTCGTGTGCACTTGCAGGCTCATGTTCATGCCCATGCTCCTCATCTTCGTCTTCATCCGCATCCTCCCACTCATCACCATCGCCATCTACATCCATAGCTTCGAACTCATCCTCTTCCTCATCAAGTTCGTCTCCAAGCAAGCTAACCAACTGTAACAGCCCAGCCTGCGATCGCCAGGTGTCTTCTGCGCGTGGCTGCTGTTGCTCGGAATCCCACAGTCCCCCGCCTGTTGCCCTTTGGTCCTGAGGCTCTTCGACGTTGGAGTTCGAGGCGGACTTACGGTTAGAGAGGTCGGGGGCTAGGCTGACGATGCGGATGGCTTTGGTAGGAAATATGCGAGCGGGGCCCTCGTGTTGATCTTGGGGTGCATCGCCAGGGACGTCAGAAAGGGGTTGACGGAAGCCGAGGGTCTGTGGTATCTATGTTAGTTCCCTGATTCACTTTCCATTTTGGGGGTGAGGACGTACAGTGTAGGTGGTCATGATCGCATCATCGCACAATGCCATGAAACTGACGGGCACGGCAAGCTGTGGCACAGAGCTAGTGAGGAGTGAGTAGGAAGCACGAGCAGGACAATTCACATCTTGCATCCTGTTGTTATCATCAAGAGCGACGACGTATATCCGGTCTTGGATCTCAAACATCAGACGGTGGTTGCGCACCGACAACCAGCCGCCCAGATCAAAGTTTGACCCATCCGACTCGCATTCGATAAGAGAGCCATGCTCCGTGAGACCAGCTTCGCTATGGAGGGCTTTGCGCCAGTCAGAGCACACGAAGACACGGCCGGCGCGGGAGAAGCCAACGAAGAGGTCGCCGTGGAGCATTCCAGCTCCCCATTCGTCATCACCATGTCGGACATGTTCAAAGTCGGTCGGTGGCGGAAGAGGACCCTTTGCGAGCTCAATAGGCACCAGGCAGTCCTTGCGAGGTGCCCCAAGAGAGAATAGTTGCTGTGTTGGACCGTGCCGCGCAGCGGCCGCCAGCGCTGCGATTGCGGAAGGAGAGGTAGCGACGGGTGGAAGGATATGGTACATGTCTGTACAGCGAAATGGCTGCAACGCACCCAAGAATTCACCGGACGTCTTGTTGTAGACATGATAGCCTCGCGGGCCCATGGAGTAAATAACGGCGTCCTCGCTCTGGTCTAGATGGCCGACTGCATCATCCTCGATGGTGAGGTGCGTGGTCAACTTGGGAGGTCGCTGTGTCATATCATATACAAAGCCCTGTCCCTGAGTCGAAACCACACAGAGCGTCCAGTAAGACAACTGAAACCCTCTCGTCTGGCAGTCATGGTCCAAAATCGCGATGCGCCGGAACTCCCCACGCGCTGCACCCTCCAAGTCCGCCTGCCAAACCTCAAGCGCATCCCCTTCGCGATCAAACACGGCCATCCCGTCCTGATACTCCAGATGCGCATATGGGCGAACCGCATCCTCATCACGATGCAGCGTGGAAGGGAGTCGCCACAGAATCCGGCCCGTGTCCATATCCGTGACATTCAGCCCACCCGCGTGTGACGTAGAGATGAAGAACCGGCGCTTGAAGTCCGCACGGAACCGCCAGACGGGATTGTTACCGACCTGCAGCACCGACTCCCGGGTAACTGGGCGCTCATCGGCCCAGTTGCGGGAGAGCAGCGTCTGGCGCTTGCACAGGTCCTTCCATGATGTTGTGTCCTCGAATAGCTTAGTGAATGTGGCACTGTCCGACAGGAATGAAAAGTCACGGGGGCCTCCAGGAGGTTGGGTGGTTTTGAATTCGGAACTGTAGATGGCTTCTCGATGCGTGACGTCGATAAATTGGTGCCAGGCCTTGGAGACGGCGGTCAGGGAGGCGAGGGCGGAGATGGGGGTGAATTCCAAGACGCGCAGGACAATCTCGGGGGGCAGGATGGTGAGGGGATCTGCCACGGATGAGGAGGCAGTCATTTTGGAAAAGAATGATGTGTTGTTGACCGAAGAAAGAGGTTGAAGAAGTTGCAGGACTGCGGGGAGATTCGCAGCCATCTTCATTCTGCCCCGGCTGGTCCTCACCGCCTTGGCTATTACTTTGACCCTTTTACCCCCGTGGAATCCCAATATCCTCGATGATTGTGGCTAGGTACATAAAATGATCGTATAATAAGATGTGGACTCGCCGAACTCAAACTCGGACACCCGTCAGTTTCCCTTTTCCGTACCACACGGCATGATGATACCACTGGGTCACCACATCGCGGTCCACGGTAGCAAACATCTCCCTCTCCTTTCGCGCGGCAAGTCGCTTGGCCACCTCATTGGCCTCATTTAGGCTCACCAGGATCCTCTTGTGTGGACTGGTGCGGGCTCGCTCGCAAGCGGATTTATAGATCGCTTGCCGCTCACTTTCCCGCTTAGTCGGATAACCCGGGTCGAATGACTCGGGTTGCCGATCCAGTACACAACTGCTCTCCTCGTGTCTTGCCTCAGATTGCCTTCCGTCTACCAGAATTGGTGGCGGATTTGATAGTGCCTCCGCCACCCAATTGTCAACTGCCAACTCCAAGGGCGTGCTTCCGGTGGCATTCTCCCGGTACAGCAGATCAGGACGATACCCCGCCATAGCCTTGAAAATCCTCGGGGATTGTTGCTTGACCGCTTCATGAAGGGGTGTATTCCCAGTGCCATCAAACATATCCAGGTGCTTCTGGCCCGTTGGCTGGGCAAATTCGAGGAAACAGCGTACTACGGCCAAGTTGCCGTCTGTTTCTCGATTATGGTCGAACTCCCATCCGCTCGACTCCGTTCGGCAGCGCTGCTGCTGGCTCTGATGCATCCAGCGAGCGATTGGAGTCAGCGACCCGGGTTCATTTGATGACCGTTCAGTCAGCAGCGATGGAATCAATCGGGTGTCAAGCAAGGCGAGAAGCCTCTCCATGTTTCCTGGCTCGCCTCGCGCGTTGTCATCGGTGTCGGAAAGCAGCAAATGAACCAGGTTGTTGCCTTTACGATCACGAGTTGCCTGATTGGCCCCAGCCTTGATAAGGATACGGGCGAACTCCACCTGGTCAAGAGAGAATGCAAGAGACAGAGGCGTGTGCCCTGCAGCCGACTTGGTTTCGATGGATTGCGGAAAGCTCTTGACAAGGTATTCGACCAACTGACAAGACTCCTGTGTAGGCTTTGAGAGTACAGCACAGTGCAGGATGAAGTCATCTGTTTATGGCTGTCAGCAGGCACATCTCACAGGGCGGTTGGGGTGGCATTTACTCCTGGATTGAATCCAGCCCATGAGGGGTCCTTCCATATCCTCCACTGACTGTGATAAGAGTTTCAACTTGTCATCCTGTTCATGACCCTTAATAAACTTAACGTATGTCTTGATTGGGGCCGAGCTGAGGAACCATTGCACACTTGACAGGGACCCTAGAAATGCGGCAATAAGCAAGGGGTCTTCTTGTCTTTGACGTAGGCCAGTCATCCCTCGCCCTGCCGCGGCCCAGTCTGCTCGTTTCTTCCCACGAATAGACAGCCCTGGGTAGAATCTCGGCTTTTCCTCCTTAACCTTGATGCCACAATCTTGGAGCAGGTTGTCAGCTTGGAGTTCCGCTCCTGTATACCTAATGATCGCCTCCAAGCAGCCCAGGTGGCCCTTTTTAATGGCTAGTCGAAACGCGCTTGTCGAGATGGTGAATATTTGAGTTTCGACCGTATTGTCTCTTTGGGTTAGTTCTTGCCCAAGCTGAAGTATAAATTCAAGTAGGTCCACATCATTCTTCCAGATCGCATAGTGTACCAGATCGGTCAAATCCGACTCCTCGTCGGTGAACATGGAGACTGGGCAATCCCATGAGAAAATTTGAAGAGGAGATATCTCACACTCGACTTGCATGGCTGTCTCTCCTATGTTCTCAATGGTGAACCTGTCATCGATGATTTCACTATATAGGCGAATTTCCGCATCTTCATGGAAGGCCTCAAGGTCCATCTCATATCGTTCATAAGTGCCGGAGGCTTCCCTTTTAAATTGAGCTTGTGCAATCTCCAGAATAGCCTTCGCAATATGTTGGTGTCCACGGAGTATTGCGATGGAAAATGGTGAGAACCTGTTCTGGTCACGCACAGCAATCTGCAATGGGCTCTGATGATTTTCATCGCCTGTTGCAACTAGTGTGAGGGTCTTGATGGTTTCCAAATCGCCCCGCCAGGCTGCCTCAAACCTTCTTGATGTCAGTGGTCTGATGATGGCTCACAAAATGCTTTCGGTTGAAGATATCACTCACAGTTCAAAGTATGCTTTCTTCCTTGTATCGGTTAGGTCTGGAACAGAGAAATTATATTCCACCTTGAAGGGTTCGGTTCTGGGACTCCCGGGATTAGAGATCTCCTTCCCGGGTCTCTCGCATTCCGGGAACAGATCATAAAATGGTTTAGCACCCTTTTCTACAAGGGCAGTCTCAAGCCCCTCAAACTCCTCCAGAAGAGCGCGGACCGCTAGAAATTTCTGCTCCAAACCTTTGCGATTCTCGTTGTTGTTCACTGCCTTTGCATATTTCTTTTCGTCCTTCTCATACCGCATTTTCGCTTGGCATATTGCCTTTTCTGCGGTCCACATCTGGTACGTGCCAAGTTCCAGACCATTCAAACAGTGATCAGGGTGCACCAGTGGGAGAGGCGGCACGTCATTCAAGTTCTCCCCATGGTAATTGCGTAATTTTGCGATCTTGTCTCGGACACAGTCCAGTACAGATTGTCCAATGGTATAGCTTTGGCAAGAGACATCATCCAGGACATTATATCCTTCAGGGGTGAGTTCATTCGGATCAACGTCACTATCGAGGAGCCGAACAGCAACCACCGGTAGGTCTTTCTGCACTGCGAGGATGATTGGTTGCGTGAGTTCATGTCGGAAGATCTCTTTGTTCCTATCAGATGAATTCGTCTTGATCCTCTCAAAGATTCCCTGTCCAGGCTTCACGAATGATTCAAAGTCAATGGAAGGCTGCGCTGCAGCCCCAAGAAGTTTGGTCGCACCGAGAGAATTTCTTCCTAAAAGCGCTATCATGAGTGCTGAATGAGCGCTTGTTCTCCAGGAATAACCCGAGGGTACAAGATAGTTGATTGCCTTCATCGTTGCAGGACGGTTGTGATTGAGGTATGTGTCCAAGAGGTCGGCATGATCAGATGCAGCAACGTAGTGCAGTGGGGTCACATTGCCAAGGTCTGCCTGTGTTGGAAGTGCACCGAGCTGCAATAGCTTTTCAGTCATCGTATTAACTTTTTCGAGAGGCAGTCGAAGTGCCAAGGCCAGGTTCAGGATAGCAGCCCTTGGGCTATTGCTATGGTCGTAAAACAGCTTAACCGGCAACAACACATCAGCACCGAACGAGGCAACAAGCTCATTCACCACATCAACATGACCATTTAGAATAGCAAGATGCAGCGCCGAAGTGGGAATGTCCCAGGAGACGACATTGATGTCATAAATGTCTGGCTCCATTTCATTCTCGCACATGGCCAAATCGATACCGTCTGAATCAGCGTCGATTTCCCTGTCAACATGAATGAACGAACC
Organism: Aspergillus sclerotiicarbonarius CBS 121057; assembly: GCA_003184635.1. NCBI lineage: Eukaryota > Fungi > Ascomycota > Eurotiomycetes > Eurotiales > Aspergillaceae > Aspergillus > Aspergillus sclerotiicarbonarius. The sequence goes on along the minus strand of KZ826356.1, from coordinate 178,608 downwards.
GGAGGTGCATGAACTTTGGTCTCCGCCAGCATTAGGCTCCTCGATCTCACTCTCATCGCCCCCTTTTCCATCTTGTTGTGTATCAGGCTGACTCTGCTCTGCTTCGTTCTGCTCGCTCCTCCGCAATAATATTCTCACAATCTCTAAACTGCCCCTCGCGGCAGCCAGGTGCAGCGCTGTCCTACCGTCGGCCAAGCGAGAGATCAACCTCGCGCCGTGGTCAAGAAGGCACTGCACAATTTCCGGCGTCGAGGTCAAGCAAGCCAAGTGCAATGGCGTTCTTCCCGTGTAGTCGCGGTTGTTGGGATCTGCTGTGCCTTCTGTGAGGCATGCTTCGACTCCCTCTATATCACAATTCACGATAGCCTGACACAGCCGCTCTGTGTTACCCACATACGCCATTTCTTCCACGGTATTAGCAAGCTCTTAGATATCTCATAGGAGCAAGGGTGCACAAACCAGTCCAGTCAGTCTCCGTAATTGGGTTAAAGCTTCCAATCTCCTGACGACCTGGATCATCTTTGACAAATGAGATATTGCCAGATACATAGATCTTGCTCTCTTTCTCCGCTGTTTCTTTCTCCTCTTCGGTCTCTGGCTGTGGGCAACAGCCGCAACAATCTTGAACTACATCCACGACGTCGCCAAAGAACGCCGGATGTCGGTGGAGATTAACTTGTCTGTCCTTGGGCTTGTTCCACTCTGCGTTGATCAGGAGATCTTTCGTATAAAGAAGCTTTTCGATCTTTCGAGCTTTGAACCTCGACCCGTAAGGAAGCGTCTTGCCCTTTTGGTTAGCCTCAAGTATTGGAGGGGAGACTGCATACTAACAAAGGTGTTATAGTCAGAAATCTGGTCCCCCTCTTCCCATTCGGGAACCTCATCAACCCAGTCATCCTTTATGTTACCAGCTTGCTGTCTTATATTGTTTCTTCGAGCAGGTCGGCCACGCTCCTGTCGCCTTTGCTCAATATAAGACTCCCGGTCCGACGACTTGGGCAACTTCTCAAGAACCAGAAGGCGCGCTAGACCAACCACTCTAGTAAAGCTTCGTTCGAAGATTGTCTATGAGTGAAATAAGTCAGTCGATGCACAATAGATACCATCACAAAGACGCTCACCGGATCGACTTGCGATCTGTCCAGCTCCGGCCAGAATATCTCGAACCCACGATGTGAGTACTTCGAGAGACGGTTCTCATAAGAAGGAGAGCGTCTGGAGAGGTCAATTGGATTTATCTGAGTGATATATGAAGCAAGAGCACGTGGAGACGCGAAGACCTGCTTCCCGTCGAAAGCAGCACAGGCGCAATCCACATCAAATCCGGTCAAGATCTCGGCGACGGATTTGTAAATGCGAAGTACGATCTGTACATGGCGTGTGGGATACTGCGAGACGATTGTGATAGTATTCCTGGTTCGCACTGTGGTCGTCTCGTAAAGGATCGAATTCTTAACTTTATACTCGATTTGCTTAATCTTCTCGATCGCCTGCGCTTCATCTAAGCCGTAGAGAAATAGATCGACGTCTGACGCCGGCGCAATCTTCTCATGGTAGTATTCACGCAGGGCACGCTTCGAGTCGCGGTACTTTTCAGGTACGGGTAGCAGGCAAGTGACCACTGCGCTTCCTGCGACGACCACATTACTCCAGTCCATATCGCTCAATGCACCCTCGGAAAAGATGTTAAAGTTCCCCCGGAAGTCCTCAAACCTCGGGACCACGGCTAGGGAACCATTGAGTCGCCGGTCTTCTTCCTTCAAGGGCATGATGTACCGTTCCTTGGTTGTGGAGAGTTCCGACGCCAAGTCCCGAGCCCGTACGCGGACATCAGCAACGCCTCTCGAATCGTAGAGGGGCACAATGTTGAGGTGGTTCTCCTGCAAGGCTGCGTGTGAGCGTTCCTGGGCAAACAGCTTGCGTACCACGGCGTCATAGTCATTGTAAGGTGCAATAATTTGGTTCAGAGGCGTGTCTGGATGGCTCTGTATCCAGCTCGGCAGGTCCCGATGCTTTGCGGGCAGTTGGGGCAGGGTCAGTTTGGCCGCCATTGACGTGATAGATTTGGTAGCCTTGGAGGTAATGAAAAGAAAGAATACTTTTGGGTGGGATATTCGTGAGAAACAGTCTTTCGCTGGGGGTGATGGATGTCTCTTAACTACAATATCCTGGGCCGGCAGAACCGCCCACCGCCCACCGCCTGTAGGCACGGCAGGCTCCATAGTCCATCGTCGTAGGCGCCAGGCAGGCCCCAAGTGGGGATGGCGGAGGCCCCAAGTGGGTGCCTGCCTGCCTGGACTCACGGCCTGGGGCGCGCTTCTCGGCGATGGCGTCATGGATTTCCCCACGCATCGCAGATCCAGCCGATCGCAATCATCCTTGCAAATTCCCGTATCAGCAATTCTTAATTCTGCTGCAGCGCCATCCTTCGGGCTCAATACCTTGTTCTATGCACAAGAGCAGGTCCGAGTTATTTTCTGCAGACGGGAGAGAAATAGCTCAGCAGACGACGATGCGATTCACACCAAAATTGGTCTGCCGTCTCAGAAGGTTTGGCCTCCGCGGAACAGTGGGTGGCAACCATGGACAGTGCATTTCCTTCGGGCATTCCATTGGATGTGCTAGCAGATACTGTCTCCGTAGTCAGGTTCATTGCTGAAACTTGGCCTGGTAATTACTTTCAAATCCAGCTAGAGCATGAATCTTCGGCGAAGGTTTCCAGCGCCAGTGGGATATCGTATGCGATATATCTAACCGGGGCCGGGGCTATGATGCAACAGCCCTATATAACTAGAATAATTCGGATCCACGGTACGGCCCATGAAGTAGAATTGCCAAAGTCCAACGGCCCAGCGGTCGAGATGGTCCAATTGGCTCAGTTAAGCTTCATTTCTGCTCAATGTGTGACTTCTAGAGTTTGACTCAGCGAAGAATCCCACCTGGCTCCTGAGTTCCAGGCCTTGCAACTGATTCAATGGCGGGCGAAGACCGGTATCTTTCTTACGTACTTAAATTCAAATCGGGAAGACCTGGACCTCATCGTGCGAGCAGCAAGATCAGGATAGTCACGCGATCCTGGCTCAGGGTCTACGAACCGGTTTCAGTACATTCTCCAGTTTAAAAGGTTACTATGCGGAAGGTTAGTGGGTTGACAGGTGCATCTTTTCCCTGGTTCCAAGCCCTGAATAGCCTCCGGTAAAGATCTATATGGGTTCATGGAATTCCCACTGTCTCGCCATGATTGTCATCCAGGGCAACACTAGCATCATGTCAAAGGCAGAAAGAAGACATCCGTACGCTCGCTCACCTTCCAGCCATCAGCGCTCTCGACGCTAACCATGTGCCAGATACCTCGCGGGCAATTTTGCCCCTGTTCATACCACCCTTGCCGCCGAGACCTGTCACTTCGAGGGCACCATTCCCGAGGAGTTCCTGGGCGGGCAATATGTCCGGAATGGCACCAATCCCCTCCAGCGAGACACTCAGCGGGACCTGCACTGGTTCGACGGCGACGGCATGCTCACGGGCGTGTACTTTAAGCGTATCCCGGGACCGCCCAATGTCCAGCCAGCTTTTACCAACCAATATGTTCTGACGGACATTTATTGTGCAACCGTGCAAAATCGCCGTCTCTGTCCCATCATCCCTAGCGTTGCAACCTTCACCAATCCTGCCTTGTCGTCCCTTCGAGTTCTGCTGGAGGTCTTGCGAAGTATGGTATTGATACTTGCATCCATCTGCGGCTTGATTGCCCGGCCGATCAGGAGGGTGAGCAGTGCGAATACCAGCATTTTCCATCACGATGGTCGTGTCTTGGCTACAAATGAGGTCGGGCCTCCTATGCGTGTATTGCTTCCATTGCTGCAAACCGTGGGCTGGTTCACCGGCAATACAGCAGAGGGGGAGCCTGGAGACTCTGACGGGTCCAAGCCGTACTTCGGCGGTCCAGGCATGGAAGGATTCTATAAGGAAATGACCACGGCTCATGTGAGTATCAACGCACAATAATAACATACCCTGATGTTGATTGGTGTCCATGAGCAGCCTAGAGTTGACCCCCATACTGGTGAACTGCTTCTCTTCCACTCGACGTTTCTTCCACCCTTCGTCAATTACTCCATTATACCTGCTAGAGGCTCGCTAGCCCAGAAGTCCTATCTCAATCAACCTGTCCCTGGCCTTACTTCAGGGAAAATGATGCACGACTTTGGAGTTTCCCATCAACATACCATTATCATTGATCTACCTCTCGCACTAGATCCATTCAACCTCTTCCACGGTAAACCAGTGATGGGATACGATCCACATGGTCAAACAAGAATTGGGGTATTCCCTCGGCACTTCCCGGAGCTTATCCGATGGTTCAAGACGCGCGCCTGTGTGGTTATGCATACCGTGAATAGCTGGGACGAAGAAACCCCCTGCGGTGTACGGGTGAATATGCTCCTTTGTCGCATGAACAGTATCGCCCCATTGTACCATATGGGCAACCTGGATGTGCCAGGGGCCATGAACGAGCCAGATCCCGAATGCCGTCTCTATTATTACCAATTCCCGCCAAGCCATGAGGACTCCACCTCGATCTCTCAACAGTGGGCGCTATCAGCCATTCCGTTCGAATTTCCATGTGTGCCCCAGCACCTTGGGATGAAGCCGACACGGTTTGTCTATGGCTGTTCCATGCGGAAGGGAAACTTTGCCGCCTCCTATGTCAGCAGCTATAAGATTGATTGTCTCGTCAAAGTGGATGTGCAGCATCTTCTTTTGCAGGCGAAGCCTGACCCTCCGTCCCCGGTAGATGGCTGTGTGGACAAGCGATCAATCGCTGCCATTCTTGCGTCAAATAATCGGGATGATCCCATCCGAGTTTTTGCCTTGCCATCAGGATGTTATGCTCAGGAGTGTTCGTTTGTGCCGCGCAGGGATGGAAAGTCCGAGGATGATGGCTGGCTCGTTACGTATGTCTTCAACGAGTCACAACTGGATGAGAATGGCGATGCTCCACCTAGCTCACACAGTGAGATGTGGATCATCGATGCTGTGGGGATGGAAGATGTGGTCTGTAGGGTAGTCCTGCCTCAGCGAGTGCCGTATGGGATGCATGGGAATTGGTTTTCGGAGGAGCAGATTGTGAATCAGCGAGATGTGAGGCTATTCCGTAGCGAGTAGTGTGCGTGTTTTGTACTCTAAAGAATGTCTGTCAACCACGCTTACTGATATTACCATAGTCAGTTGGGGTTATCAGTCTCCAAATACCTATACCGTTCGTTCTCTCTGTACCGCTGTGGACTGGCATTCCTTCATAGGGCGTAATCCTGATGCAAAGTCTGCATCATGGGAAAGAGCGAGTGAGTCACTTCTGCTGCTGCCGCCTGAGGCCTGGCAGGGGAACCCCCCTACCTGAGGCAGCGAGGCAGCCACCCCCGTCCCCTCTCCTCGTTCAAGTCGAGATCCGCAGCAGTTCAAAGCACGGTTCTTTTATCGATTCTTTTTTCCATAGCGATTTGTGGAGTAAGTATATAGGCAACCTCGTCCAATACTTAAAGAAACAAAAAGCTCACTCAATCGGTGGGTCGCCCAACCACACCGATCGGCTACGAAACCCCCCGAGGGGGGTTTACAGACGATACCACCTGGCAAACTTGGGCCGAAGCACCAAGTGCGCGAGGTGGGAATCGTACCCAGGACTTCCTCGTGGTTCTGTCTACGCGGGCTTATAAGGGGGGGCCCGTGCCAAGGGCGTCCGCCACCTTAACCACTCGGTTACCCTGGGGTTGTTGCTGAATATCAGACGTACTTTTGTTCAAGAGTTCGCATCTGTTGTCTGAAAGAGGAAATCTAGCTGGCCTGGTTGCACAGGCATCGATTTTGTTGGCCTGGTTTCCTTGTTGGGCGGTTGGTGAGGCTATTCCCGGTCGTTCTCTATACTCCCGCACTTGGACCCGCTACCCACTGGAGTGGAGCCACCCACTTTCCTAGTTCAGCCATCCGTCTCTTGTAACTATCCCGCTCCCTTCCTCTCCCCTTCTTTTCGACTCTGGTCTCTCTTCCCTCGATGTGACTCTTTTGATCCATCCGCCCCTATACTTCACGATAGGCAAGCAGATCACCTGGCCCCCTTGTTCGTTCATACTGTCCTTTCTTGTACCGTACCATCAACCCTCCGATTCCCCCATGCTGCCGATAGGTTCTTGAAGCTATACAGAGCATACAAGTCGTAGTGCATTAATCATTGCCTTAGTAGCAGTTAACAAACTCCCCTTCGGAAAGCCTATTGGCTTCACACTATTATTTATCTACACCATAAAGATTACCCTGCCTTTTTCTTTCACGGAAAGCTAAAGAAGAATGACTAGCAGACATATCTCTCAGTGGAATATTGGTCCCCCGCTGTGTCATATCTCACACGTCCCTTTCTCTAGTTTCCATCCTTCACGTATGTGACCAATTTCGGACTGAAGTCACCCATTCTTGATTCGACAGCATCATTCTGTGCTTTTGACACATATCTCCTACCTGATCTTCTTCATCAACAAACTCACCCACATTTGCGGATCTTATTAGGTATTCATGACTATAGACAGGCTAGCCTGATCACCTGATCCCTGATCCCTGATCCCTTTCCCTTGTGGCCTCTTCTTTCCTGTGCGGCCTCGCCTCCTGCATCTACGAACCACCTTGTCGCCTGTCGCGATCGAGCTTTTATCCTCAACATGACCTCTCATCTACCTCCCCTATTCAAATCTGTCGATACTATAAAGATATTAATCTCTTCTATTGCCACTAAATAATAACCGCAGATCTTGAGTGTATGCCCACATTGTCCCTACCTCCGAATACCTGACAACCATACGTCCTCGTGAAAAAAGGCCTACCTTGTGGTACACGAAGCGTCCAATACCTTGCATCGTCGGATCTATACTGATTGGATGGCTGCACAAAATATGGATCAGTGGTAGTCATGGATATCAAGACTGATTTTGAGGATGAAGACGATCGGGCACATTCAGAGACTAAGCTGCCAGCATTTTCTAGGACCGTTTATACTACAGAGGAGTACTATCAAGCAGCAAGAGTGACGAAGGTCACAGCCGCATATGCTAAAGCCTCATGTTCTTAACCTGCATCCTGTCATAAACCCACTCCGACCTCCTCTTCTCTCGCGCCTCATGCGAAGACCTAAACACACAATCGTTCCTTACAGAGTTAATAGTCACCCACCACCGAGTACAGAACCATGCCATCATATATAGATATGACAGGCCTGCCTAGCCAGCAACTTCAAGTGTTCTTACTGCCAAGGTGCTCTCCATAATCCTCAAATTTGATTCTCACTAACTCTTGGAATCCGGCCAGGTCACTTGAAGCTACACCATCATTTGGCGATGTAAACCACCAAAGCCAACCCTCAGGCGCCCACCAGTGCGTATCACCGGATTCTCGAATTGATCATACCACGGACGAAGACTAATCTCCAATAACCTCTGCAATACCACCTGCGCGGTACGAAGTGAAGGAACAACGTTGGTTCAGGAAGGCACTCACAACTTCGACCACCATCTTAGAGTCTTTGGAGCCCTGAACGACACAAACACTAGATGACCGACGGTCATAGCATTTAATATTTTGCATTACCACTTTTCGACAGCTCCTAGATTATCATGGTAACTAGGATCCTGATAATCAGCCTCAGGCAGACATCGGAGCATAGGGCTAGGGCAATCGAAGCAGGCTAGACCAGATCCGGGCAACCTTGAGAGGAGGGCGGCCTGAGGACCTGGAGCGAGTTTTCCTCTCTCTTCTTCTTTCTTCTTTCAATTGCATCCCGACAGCGACTTCTCATGGTCTCCATCTTCAAAAATCATGGTCGATCGCCTGTTGGCCTCTGTGCGCCAAGGACGCGAGTCCTTGGGGTGGTTTGCCGAGGGAGCCATTCATATTGGCTCCCTCGGCTAGATAGATGGAATCTTCCACCGGCGCCCCAGTCTCCGCTGTTTTCCGCTGGTGGAACGCTCCAATGCACCCCAGCTTTCAGTCATAGATTGGGACCTCATACGGTCCATCTATGGACAATTTATGTCTCTTGAACCGCCGCTGCTCGCTCTTCCGGTCTTTCCGAGCAACCTTTTGTCCGGGGGCCCAACTCATGGGCCTTCTCGCTTGGCAGCCATGGGCTTTAAAAGGGCTGCTGCCTTGCTCAGTGGTCTTCGTCCACGAGTACTGGAGTAGTCAACGTCCCTGAAAATGCAGCTGCAATTTTTTGCCAGCTCTCTGCTTCTCTGCTGGCCTGCTTTGGCGGCCCCAGCTCCTCCCGCAGCCGCAACATCCCCTCCCAGCATTGCTTCTTTAGGTACCCTCCAGGCGCTGAAGTACAACAACTTGGGCCCCGCAAACAATGGCACCGCTGCAGTCTTGGTCTATGATCGACTACCGTACTCCAGCGCGAGAGTTCGGTGTGCTTCCATTGGAGAAGGCCTCTATCCGCTGCAAAATGCACCCCAGGCCAACGCCACGGAGCTAGGGTACCAGCTCGATTATCTTGTCTATGCCAAAAGCTTGCAAGAAAATAGCTCCCTGTGGATAGCCAATTCCTCGCCAGAGGAGTGCCAGGCGTATTCCCAAAGACTTAAACGAATCATTTCAGTTTCGTGTGACCAAGAACTGCCTGCCCTTTGCACCTCCAGCGTGCCTCCTACTACCGACAAAGACAGGATAGCTGTGAACAAATCAAAGGTCTCGATCTCGTATGAGAATTTCCACATGACCGGATATCGTGACGGACGCTCGTTTCGGTTCTTAGGCATTCCCTTCGCAGACCCGCCTGTAAGGGACTTGCGGTTCGCACCACCACGCCCTTACTCAGGCCCCAGGAATATCGAGGCGACCAAAATGGCCGATTCATGCATTCAGTCGGTCTCAGGCTTCGGAACACTCGACAATGGCGGTATCTCGGAGGACTGTCTATACCTGAACGTCTATTCTCCCGTCCTACCCTCGCCACACGACAGAAACTCTGTTCGCAAACCTGTCGCCGTATACTTTTATGGGGGTGGGTTCACCAGCGGCACCGCCTCCATGATCGACTACGATGGAGGAAATTTCGCCAGCCGCAACGACATTGTCGTGGTGACGGTCAACTATCGAGTCGGCGCACTAGGGTGGCTGACCACGGGCAACCTCACAACTGGAAATTATGGTACACGCGACCAGATTCTCGCCTTGGAATGGGTCAACAAGTACATCGAAGCGTTTGGTGGAGACCCAAATCACATCACAATCTTTGGTCAATCGGCCGGGGGTCAGAGCGTTATCGCACTGCTCTCCTCGACTGCTGCCCGTGGCCTCTTCTCCGGTGCCATTGTCCAGTCAGCCCCAGTAGACCTCCCCTGGTTCACCAGCGAGGTATATTCCAAGATTGTCACCCCTAACATTGCCGGTGCTGTCGGCTGCAACGGAACCACATCTGAAACTGCCCTCATCTCCTGCCTCAGATCCGTTCCGGCAACTCGATACCTCGACAACACGACCGAGTTTGAAGCTGCCATGACAGCCTCCACCGAGACAATTGCTACGGACTACCTCCATTCAAGCGAAATTCTGGCCTCTATAGAGCCCCTAATGCCCATAGTCGATGATACCGGCAGCGGCGTAATCGACGACCAATTCTACCGTCTCCTCGCCACGAACAAGCTCCCCAACCACGTGCCAACCATGTTCACTACTGTCACCGACGAAGCAGCCCTCTACGTCGACGAGTACGTCCCGAATGTCGGCACAACGGAAGCCGCCCTCGAGCTCGTCTACAGCTACGCCTACCCCACATCGCTCATCAAATCCCTCCTCGCTACCAACGCCTTCCCCCTAAACCCCTCCGACTCCGACAGCGTCCGGAACACCGTCGCCGACGCCCTCACTCACAGCGAATGGAGTTGCCCACAAGCCTACCTCCTTCGTAACGGCGGCCGCCACGCCTTCCCGCACCTCTGGGAAGTCGAAATCAAACACGGCCACATCCAGACCACCGTCGACGTCCCCAGCATCTGCTCCCCCAACACCGATTACAACGCCACGTGTCACTCCTCAGATGTCCTCCTCGCCTGGGGTACCCTCAACAGCAAGACCAAGAACGTATCCCCATACTACAACCAAAGGGACATCCTACACTCCCGCCTCCTCAACGATATCTTCGGCTCATTCTTCCGCACTCGGAATCCGAACCCCGATCAGGAGATGTTGAAACTCCGTGGGCCCGCATATGCATCGACGTACCAGATCTTCGGACCCCGCGGATACTACATGCCCGAATATGAAATAGTAGAGCGGAACGTCAGTCTTCTGGATATGCCGCCATCCGTTGTCGTGAATCCAGGCGTCACGGAGAAGTGTGCTGTGTTTGAAGACTTTGGGTTTAGTTTCCAAAGGACCAACCTTACTATCTGAGAGGCTGTAGATGTAGTATCTGAGATCACTCTGAGGAAGTGAGAAGGGGTGTATATATGTTACGATAGTGTGAATAGATAGCAAGCTAGAACTCTAAGCCTACAATCTAAATTCATAGTCTACTAATAATAATCCCCTGCATCCCTGCAGAACCCAGAATTCAGAATGCACACTCCTACCAAGGAATGTCGATTCAACCCCATCAACTGATCGACTTTCCTTGCCGGAATGGAATGCAACGGGATGGGATGCACATACCTACCTGCCTAGCATAGTAATAGTATCTACCTCCTCCCACTCCCCCGTTCTTATTTTTAGATCCACTTCAACCTTGCTTTGGAATACTCATTTTCAAATCACGTTTAAATTTAGCAACATCATCTGCGGTTGAATTTGAAGTGTGATGGCATGTTATCGTGACACCTGATTATCATTTATCGGCGAGGGGTAAATTACGAAACGAGGGATAATGAGTGGGGTTCATTGTCTAATCGGGTTTTTGGTTTCTTGGGTAATTCTACACAGGATTGCTACTACTATTAGTACATTGAGTGGTAGGGAAAAGGTTTGGGAGAAGATAATTCCATTGATATCATAGTGAACAGCGTATACTAGCTGAAAGGAATAGACCCAGGGGTAAAATAATAATAATAATAAATAAATAAATAAAAAAGGAAACAGAGCGAGAACCGGGTCTAACTTTCTAACTCTCGTGACGTCGTTAATCGTAACATAGCTGACTGATCAGTCGTCGGTCATCAGTGCTTCCAGATGACTTGTGACCATTCAGATAACCGCCCAAGCAGAACGCCGGTCTTCACAATAACCGTCCCTACTGTCGTCATCAATGTGTGCGTGCGTACCTTTGGTGGTGGGAGTACTGTGGTCCGTGAGGATGTGCAAAAGAAGAAAAAGAGAAGAGAAAGTAAAGAAAAAGAAAGGTAAAATGGTAAGAACCGGAAAACGGCCGTTAATTCAATCAGTCATTAGTTGTGGTCATCATTCTTATTGGAGTTAAGGTGTGATCGAGTTGTTGCGGAACTTGGGTATTTGTGCGGTCGTGCCTCCTCACCGGTCATACATGGTCGATCGTCTGCTTCGCAGTGGATATTCCATGTCCGGCATACCTGATGGAATCCCCCGGGATGGCGATGGTTGGACCGGGTTGGCCCATCTCTGGGACCGGTATCCACCTGAAGGGTATCGAGTGCGCTCTGGAATTGTGGGATTGCTGAACCCAGTTGCGTTGGAGTTTGCATTGGTCCCTCGGTAACTTCGTCGGGAGTCGTCTACCGCACACACCTCGATATCGGGAGGGGGGCGGACGACGTAGCCATTGTTCATGTTCATGTAGCGAGGGTGCATGTGCGTATATACCGGCACTTCAGCGTTGACTGGAACAGCAGACGGGTCATTGAAGGCGTGGTCGCGGAAGCGGGGACCCGGAGTCCGGGGATGGACTGGCTCGTCTGGGTATGCCCTCGATGGGCGCGTGCGTCGAGCTCCATCTGAGTCGTAGGGTCGGGTCGAGTGGCTGTTGTACATATCCCTATAGGCGTACCGTTGCGGGGTGTCTGGAGAGAGCTCCCGTTGGGGTTTCCTGGCGTATGATTCGTGTGAATGACGGCGAGAGTGAGAATGGTGTGGAGTAGATGGGTGTAGATGACGGCTGTGTCGATTTGCAGACGGGGATGCGTCGCGTGCTGCTCCTCCGGAGTCCTCGGACGATGCATCGGACGCGCTGTGTCCCGGTAATGCGCCAGGGCTCACAGGACGCGAAAACGTCGAAACACGGTCGCGACCTCTCGCCCTAGGGGAAGGTTTGGCCCACATCGGCGGTGACGGGGCTCGGTGAGATGTCTCGACTTCTGGTGGGCGTGGGAAATGTGTGGACTGGACTCGACGAGTAGCCGACGGTGGGAACTCACCACTTCGGCGTCTTTGATGTCTGCTGGGAGGCGATGGCTCCTCTGGAACCACAGGGGCGCGGTGTGCGGTCGTTCGGCGGTGAGTGGGTAGGCTGGTCTCTTCCTTGGTGGAAGGAGCATCTTTGTGGGCGAAATGGTAATGGTATGTGCCAAAATTTGGTGGAGAGACGCGCAGGATGTTCCTCTTGACATAGTCCAGTTCAAACCGCCGGCTAACTGCCTCGTGCCATTCCACCATTTCTAGGTCTGGCATTTCTGGAAAGGCTTCCCTGGGTATTTGTTTGGGAAAGAATTCCCCGCTCGGGGTCTCAATGTCCCATAACTCGACCGCATTCTGGAGGTACCGACAATGTTCATCTGGGTCGAGGAGTAGCTGGATTGTCTGCCAGCGCACAAAGCCGTTTGGTTGTAGAGCGGGAATGGCGGGGGGTTTGTAAGGATCGGAGGTTGGTTGAATACTATGGAAGCATCCTAGGCGTTGGTAGATGAAGGAGAGGGCCGACGGTTTGGTCTGGAGGAAAAGGACATCGTAGTTGCCGCCAACCTTGCGATAAAACGCGGCCAATCGTTCTGGCGTGAGGTCGCTTGTCGCATAATCATCGAATGATGTCTTGGGAAGAGAGGATTCAGGATAAGCTCCAATTTACGGTGCATCATCGCACGGAGCTCCACCGTGCCGACTTGACTTACTATTATGCGAGCGATTTCCAGACACAGCTGCTCCAGCAGCGGGGCAGGACTCTTGTCGGCATTGATCAACACTCCCCAGTAACTCGGGCCCTGATCCTGGGCGGAAAACATGGCCGGGTGAGAATGGGGCCCGGGACAGCGACATTTGACAACAGCGACAATGGCCGTTGCATTGATGGAGCTGGAGGAGTTGAAAAAATAGGAATCGGAGAACGAGGCAGGAGGCAGGAGGCCGGAAGGCTGGCGACTGACTGGATCCTGCAATCCGGCCCGCCATGCAGTGCGTGAGGGCAAGTGAGTGGCCAGTCATGCTCCAAACTGCCGCTGGCGGTCAGGCACCCATCCGTGTAGCTCCACTGCGGGGGAGCCCAAACCATGCACTTTGCTGGCAAGCTGGACAGACAACTCAATCCGCCTCATCTGCACGCCACAAAGGTCACGAATCACCCGCCGAACGCGACAGGCAGACAAGACCAGCCCTGCACAAGGCCCGTTTGGGTCCCAACGCGACAGCCCCGCCCGTGACTCGCGGTCGCTGGTGTCACCCGATGCGGATCGACTCGAGAATTGCAGATGATCTCGGGTCCCCAAGGAGGGGAAACGTTGAGTCAGGCTGGACGCGTTCGGGATACACTGGGTAGGTAGGTATATCTCGGCAGTCACCAGCCATTTCCGACTCGGCAGGGATCCCCGCCAATCTGATGGTTTCACTGACCATTGGCATTTGATTGCCCCGAGAAAGACCTTGTCTCCTACCGAACCCATTCACTCAACCGTTCGCCAATCGATCATGTCGTTCGCGGTCAGATACCAGCCCGGTGGTACTGGACCTGCAGGTACGTGACAGCTGCATCCCTCAGGAATGACACACTTAATCGGACACAGCCCCGAGTTCATGTACCTGCCTGTAGCTTGTACCACGGACGCTTCTCATTGCGAGATCCTCGACCGTCGACCGATCTCTCCCGTTGCCGGGTGGTACTCCGGAGTGGCCTCGGGTCAGGGAATGTGGTACACCATAGTACAAACTCATGATGTCTCCGATCTCGAGAACGATGCGCAAAATTTCCGCACACCACCGGGGCAACCAGGACAACCACGGTTCCGGCCTGGAGCGCATACCTGGCACTGTTCCGGTCTGAAGAAGCGGTTGTTTGTTGGTAAATACTTGGGCGCCATGTTGTTCCTGGCCCGATCCAACCGGGCGGCATGACGCGTACCTTACTGAATCGAACCATGGGCCGTTTCCGGTCTTCTCATTGGATACCCGCCAGGGCTGTCAAATTCCGGAGCCGCTGATTGGTCCCAGGGATGCCGATCCGGATTCCGCACAGACCCTGGACCGGTCCAGTCATTCCCGCCGCGCCGTGGGGAATTCGAGGCCCTATACAACAGCATTGCAAGTCACCGGTCCCAGGCTGCTGAATTGGGACAATAATGCCGTCCTTCGTCCCTCCTTCTCGGCTTTCTTCTTTATGTTCTGTCGTTTTCCGTGCACATGGGCTCCCAACTGTCACCCCTCGCTCTATTCCTGCGGTCACGGTGAACAGTCTGTCCTCTTTCTCTCCTGATACCCTTGGTGTTGGAATCATTCAATTTTCGTCTACTATCTTTCACCAGAGCTCCGGCTGGTATTCCTAGAACCTACCGGGCACCCCACCTTCGAGACTGAGCCTCAGCACAGCTGATCGCCGACCGATACAATACAAACCCCCGACCATTGCACATATAGGAAACCGTCCTCCATGCCTTGCAACCAGTAAATAGCGTGAAATGGCACTTGTCCGGGACCCGGCGTTCTGGAAACGCTTCTCCGCCGCCATTCACCTCGACGAAGAGGCAAAGGGCGGCACAGATCAAAGGAAACCCTCAATCTGGTCGTATGTACAACCCCTGGGATATGAAACCTTTTACGTGGTTATGACCATCTGGCTGACTGTCTGGAATCCATGATGTAGGGATAACTGGATTCAGAGCCAACGCCAGAAGAAACGGCGAACCTTCATCTGCGGCTTCTTAATATTTCTCATAATAGCGCTGTTTATTGCCGCTATTGTGGTCGTTATCTTGTGGCTCAAATCTCGCAACTGGCTTCGCAATCCATCTGATCAATCCGACCAGATCTGAGAGGACCGATAATTATCAGCTTCATGGGCGAATACGAAACACAACACCATGCTGTTTTCCTTGACGCACATTTGACAATCTGTGGGATATGGTCGACATGAAAGGCCGAGCTACGGCGACTCACGGTTGAACAACTGATCTCGGTGGTGGGCATCGTGTTCTAATAGTGTCAAGATGAAGAGCAGTATTGGACTCCCAAGCGGCAGGGCGGAATCAGACTTGGGCAGAAGATGTTGAAATCTGGACAGGCCCAGGCCTCTGTGAATATCAGCGTCCAGACTGGATCCGGACGAGCAGGTCTCATCTATGATGTTTAATATTTTCTTTTACGGCGTTCGACGTTGGCTATTGGAGAAATAACTTGTGGACGCCGACTTCTGGCGTGTAGCAGGCGCTGATCGGTGTAAATATGAGTGGGATTGATCGAGTTCCGCATTGATTTAGCCTTATTCCTATGTGATTCATGATGCCCATGGCCGTCATAGCGGGCTTTCCGATCGCCCAGACAGGCCAGGATGTTGACATCAAGGATCAGAGCCACCATGGGGCAGAGCGTTAGTAATCGACCAGCCCGACATCACGATAGCCAATCCTTTTATGTAAGATGGGAAGCGGGTCGCTTCCAATCCGCTTAGGTAGTTATTTATTCGGCGAGACAAAAGAGATAAGCCATTTCGAAGACAGGCACCTATCCGCATGGACTTGCCCAATGGGGCAAGACCGGAGCCGGCTGCCGACATTCTTATCAATCACGTGTGGTACCTGAGTCCGCTGTCTGGCAAAGGCATATTCAGATGGGTTCTGCATGGATATCCTGCCTGTAAGCCATGGAAGTAGGCAGCCTGGTGGAAAAGCAACGCAGGAACCAAAGAGCCGGTAGGTATGCCTCGACATGGCCACGACTGCTGAGCCGGATGGTGCTGGAGGTGCAATCGGGGACAGCTCTCGTATCGGAGCTCCACGCTTATCAGCGGGTCTGGCTTATCGGGTTCTCCGCATGTGTTGTGCTCCCCCGCAATAAAAGGCAGGCACCGCCCCTGCTGTGCGGCGGACTCTCCTTCTGTGCGGAAGTTTCTCCCTTTCTCTCACTCCTCGAGCTTTCTCGCGTAGGCTCCTTGGTGACACGATGCTCCCCCCTTTTGATTACTTTACATACCGTCGCATCCGGTAGGTTGATAGCCCCGATGCCCACATGCAGCTCTTGTGGTGGCTGACCGACAATTCATAGGGACCTTAAGAGAAGGGAACGGGCGGCACGCTTCGCATCGCTTTCGCCGGACTACCATGCTCCTTTCTCGGCGATAGATAAGGCCATCATTAACAAACCCATTGAGGACTTGGTCTACGAGGTCCAGAATGACTCCCTGGAGCCCATCGATGTCCTGCGCACCTACGGCAAGGTAGCGGTCAAGGCCCACGAGAAGACCAACTGCGTGACCGAGCTTCTCCTGCCCGAGGCCGAATCATGGGTCCAATCGGAAGTCAATCTTAAAGGCCCCCTTGCGGGTGTGCCCATCTCCCTGAAAGACTCCGTGCAAGTCAAAGGCTTCGACATTACTCTGGGATACACTAAGTTTGCGTGTAAGCCATACAAGGAGGATGGTCCTATGGCAAAGCTACTGAAGGACGCTGGTATGTCGCCATGTCACTCGGGGGGAACAATACCTGTGCTAATGGACTCCATCAGGTGCGGTTCCATATGCGAAGACAGCGCTGCCCGTAACACTTCTGTCGTTCGAGTCGGCAAACGCTCTCTGGGGCCCTTGCCGCAACCCGCATGTTCCCGAATACTCTCCTGGTGGTTCGACTGGTGGTGAAGGTGCTCTCCTGGCTCTCGGTGGTCGCATTGGTATCGGGTCTGATGTCGCCGGTTCTGTTCGTGTCCCCGCTGCTTGGAGTGGTATCTACTCCCTGCGCTGCAGCACTGGCCGTTGGCCAAAGGTTGGAGTCAACACCAGCATGGCTGGCCAAGAGGGTGTTGCCAGTGTCTTCAGCCCTATGGCCCGTACATTGAACGATCTTACCTACTTCACCAAAGCCATTGTCGACATGCAGCCTTGGAAATACGACCACACTGTCCACCCGATCTCCTGGAGGGATGAGGAGGAGATCGAAGCCAAGAGTAGGACACTGAGAGTCGGGCTCATGACTAACGATGGTAAGTGTTTTGGGGGGATGATATGATGGTGCTACTTGGACATTTCTGACCCGCGTTAGGTGTCGTCCCCCCGACCCCAGCCATCGAGCGTGCTATCTCCACCACCGTGGCTGCCCTCACCGCCGCTGGACACACCGTGTCTGAGATCACACCCCCCGCCACGGCTGACACGTTCACTGGTCTCAACCTTGCCTCGCAGCTGCTCAACTCCGACGGTTGTGTCACGTTTAACTCTCACCTCCACAGCTTCGAGCCCTCCGACCCCGGCGCAGACCAGCTGACCCGGATCTCCAATCTCCCGCGTCCCCTGCGCTATCTCTACTATCTTTGGGTGCGGTACATCCGACGCGACGTCAAGTGGGCGACTCTGATCCGTGGCTTTGGACCCAAGTCTGCGGCCGAGCTCTGGAAGCTGACCGCGCAGCGCGAAGCCTTCCGGGCCACCTGGCACAGCTGGTGGGATGCCGAAGCGCAGCAGTATGATTTCATTCTGTGCCCCGTCAACGCGACCCCGGCCCTCCCACACAAGGCCATGCATGATGCGGTGTCATCGTGCGGCTACACGTTCCTTTGGAACCTGTTGGATTACACGGCGGGTGTTCTGCCTGTCTCCCACGTGGACGCCAAGAAGGATGGGCTTTCGGGTCCGTACAAGAAGGTGTTGAAGCAGCTTGGGGCCAGCAACGCTATGGCACAAGGCGCATGGAAGCATTACGACGCGGTCAAGATGGCGGGACTGCCGACGGCTGTGCAGGTGGTTGGACGGAGATGGCAGGAGGAGAAGGTGCTCGGATACATGGCGACCGTGGAGGCGGCGTTGGAGCAGTACCAGGACCCGGTGACTGGAGAGGGAGGGAAATACCCATTGATTGAGCTTGACTAGTGTGCCCGGATTATTTAATGAACGAAGTGTGTTACGTCTTCATGTTGTTCTAGATAGCGATGCATTCTCGACATGCATGTACGAACCATGGCACCGCCTTGTCATGGCAGAGTAAGCCAGTCATGAGTGGCTTGATGGGGACCATGGGGAGCGAGCCAGCTGCCCTCACAGCTCTCAACCATCGGTGGTCCCCAGGGGCAGGAACTCTGGTCTGGGTACGTCACAACCGGGCCTTGATGTGATGGCAAGCTTCCGACCGCGGAGAGGAAGCCAACACCACCAATCATCCGCCCCCCGGTACCCATGGGCGAGGCGATCAAAGCAATAACCTTAACGTGCTGGGAGCCTATTGCCGGTAGCTCGCTGCCTCGGGGCATCTCCGCGCGTCTCCGAATCGCCAATTCAATAGCTTCTACTCGGTAGGCTGCCGGACTCGGGGACTACTCAGAGGCAGGAAACGGCGAACCCCGACTGACGGGATGGGAGGTGACCTGTCAGGTCTGCACCGGACTGGTCCGATGGGCGATAGATCGATGATAGATAGAGACGACTCCTGAATACTGGGTGGGCTTCTCTGGGTGGTTCCCCGCATCGACCGACGGCGCTGCTGGACGGATCCATGGGCGGATCGGAGCCAGTGTGGTCTGGCTGTCAAAAGGGGAAAAAAAAAAAAAAAGGCTAAAAAGATGGGAGGGCAGGAGGGCAGAAGGATGGAAAGTCTTGATAATGGGAAGGGAAGGGGATCAAAAAAAAAAAAAAAAAAAAAAAAAAAAAGAGAGAGAAAGAAAAAAGCAAAGGGAGGGGGTGTGAGTAACCAAGAATGAAAAGCGCAGGAGGCGATCGATCAGTCTGACACCGACACTACTTGCTGATGGACTGGTCGGGACCCAATCGAGAGACGATCACCGTCGATTGACTCTTGCTGGGAGAATTTACTTCGTACCTAGGACAATGCCAGGCTCGCCGAACAGATGGTCCCCGGTTCCCTCACAAGCATCCAATGGTGAGGTTTTTGCTTTTTGGCAGTTATCAGCTTTCCGCGGCTCCAGCGACGATCCCGATGGGCGATGGTCTTCTTCCTCGCTCTGCCTCGTCGCTTCCCGCTCTCCCTCCCTCTCTCTCTCCTTCTCCTTCTTCTCCTTCCTCTTCCTCCTCTTCCTCCGTCTTCTTGTCATCCTTCTCCCTCCCTGCGGTTTCTCCATCCATTCATCCACTTCTCCCCATCTTCTTCTACACACTGATCGAATCGGCCCGATGCTTCTGCGTCTCCCCTCCTCTCGCTTGTCCTGCTCTCGCTGATCCAGCCAAACCAACCCCATCCACCTCCCTCCGTCCTCGTCGCCTTCTGTTTCTCCTAGGCACAATCCGCCACCAGCCCTCGCTTGCTTGGCCTCTCCGGAACAGAATGCTACCCTGGGCTTCTGCTTGGCACAACCGTCCTCGTCGCATCCTGTGCTCCTGATGGGCCACGGCCCTTGGCGGTGGAAGGAGAAGAAGAAGAAGGGAAACAAGAAATGTCGTCCACTAAAGCCGTGACCACCGGGCGGAAGAAAGATGCCATCCACTTCGTCAATGCGCGCCCAGCCTCCGAGACCGAACGGATAAAGATCCAGCGGCTGGTCCGCGCCCACGTGGGCAAATGGATCTCCGACCAGACCAAGGATCGTTCGTCCGGCGCGGACTCGCCGGAAAGTAGCCAGTCCCCCTTGACGCCCGACCCCTCCAGTCATTCTCCGCCCCTCCCTCCAGCCCCGCCCGGCATCGGTCGCCATTTGTTGACTCCTCCGAACTGCTCGCCATCTCCTGCCTGTCTGACGCCTCCTGCTCTCCCTGTGACCGCCCTCTCACACAACTCCCCCGGAACGTCCGCCCGCCATAGTTCATCGATCTCCCCTCCTCCTCGTGAGCATGGCCTTTCCGCCCGTCTGCCCGCCGCGGATGGCTGGGCGAGCGAGCCTCATCTCCACTTTGATCCGGATGAGATGGAGCTGTCCCCTGCGACTTCCTGGCAGCTCCAGCAACAGAACCTTGAAGGAAGCCCATGGGAGCAAAGCGATACTACAACAAGGATTACGTCCCCCGAATCCCTCAGCCCGCCTGAGCGCTCGTCAGCTACCCCCCCGGAGTATATCGAGAGTTTTGGCTGTACCGCAGTGGATCCGTTTCATATGAACCCAATGGATATGGCAAGAACGGAAGTTGCCGCCACGGAAGAATACTGTTCGTGTTACACCTTTTTCCTGTGAAGTGCTCTCGCAGAGAACTAACTATAGTCGTCCTGTAGGTCTCTATGTATTGTGGCCTGGTCTGACACCTGTATCTCCCGGTCAAGAGACACGGCCGGCTAGCTGCAACTGGTTACCGCTTGCCTTAGAGGATCGGACCTTGTTTACGGCATTCATATTTGGCTCGCTGTCTCACAAACGCCTCCGATGGGTGAATGGCTGGATTTCACGGGACTCCTTCCAGCCGGAAGAGCAGCGGATCCTGCAGTACTGTGAATTGGAGACCATCAAGAACGTCACCCGGGAAGTCAGCAACCCCAACCGAGCGGTGTGCGATGCAGTGATTCTGAGCGTAGTTTGCATGGCACATAATGTCGCCGAAGACCATGGGCGTGGGCTTCATCTGACGCCACCGTTTGATGCGCCATTACCACGCTTGCAGTGGCTCGATATCTACGGTGCCCTTCCACCGAACTTGGTTCATATCAAAGGTCTGGTGCAGATGGTGCGATTGCGGGGTGGCATTCAGAACTTGACTCTGCCTGGGCTAGCCGCAACCCTGTCCTTGTAAGTCATTCGTACATATCATGACTCCCACCGCACCTGATGGCTGACGATACCGTCCCCATTCTAGCTCGGACATTGTGACATGCAGCACCTTCCTCATGCCCCCGGTGTTTCCCTTTATGCCCCTCCACAGAGACCGGCTAGGCCTCAGCCTGCAGAAAATGCTAGGGTTCACGCCCGTAGATATTGAGCGCCGATATGCCCCCCTCCGAGATATTGGTCTCACCTCCGAGCTAGTGGAGGTCTTGTACGCCATGCACACCTACACGAAAATCGTCGAGGAGCATGTGAAAGCCCACTCAGTCAACCCCGATTATTCCCTCATCTCAGACCAACGCAACCTGACCCACTACACCCTCCTTTCCCTACCGGCCGCCAGCCAACTGGACGGCTTCGCCGCCTACCAACCTCACGAAATCATTTACGAGGCCTGCCGCATCGCCGCCCTCATTTTCGGCGTTGGCGTCGTCTTCCCTCTGCCAGCACAGAGCACCCCCCTGGCTCAACTCGCCAAACTCATCCAAAACGTCCTCCAAATCTCCGACCTCGCATCGACCTGGAACCACCCACAGGCCCGAATTGCCCTCTTCTGGGTCCTCATGCTTGGCGGCATCGCCGCAGACGATCAACCCGAGCGATCCTGGTTCGTGCACGTTCTTAGCCAAGCCGCCGCCAGCCACGGGATTGGCTCGTGGTCCGACGCCCGCAAACTCCTCGGCCTAATGGTCTGGTACGATCGGGCCTGCGACCGAACAGGCAGCGACCTATGGACGGAAGTGAAGCAATCACTGATCAAAATGGAGGAACTCTCGCCGTCGTAATGCAACAGCACCTGGCCACAAATATTTTATGTCTCTCTAATCTAATATACCACGTGCCACGTGGTTCTGGGGAACCTGGATAGGATAGGATATGAATTACGAGATTTACGAAGCTGAAGCACCGGATGATGTGATGCGGGGGTTGCAGGTTTCCCGCTGGGTATATGTATCGATCTGATATCAATACTACAGTATCTTAGACCTGTGTGTAACTACGACAATACCTATATAAAGGAATACGTGAACAGGCTGGTGAGGATAGAATCAAAACACCCCTCAATCGTCTCATCATATTCAATGTTCGTCGGTCTGGAGTAACTACTATATAATATAATGTTTTGATGGAACCATGCTTTGATCCATCGATCCAATACATCTATCTACAAACGAATGACCTTCAAGTACTATCACTAGGCATAGAACCTACCATGAGTATCCAAATGTAAGAATAGGGGAGAAGGGAGAGAGGGGGGGGTCTCTTAAGGACCTGAGATCCCATACGAAGACGCATCGCCGTGCCTACCACCCCCGGCGGATTGTAGCAGCGGCGTGCGCTCCCCTTCCCGACCGAGTGCCCAGTCCCGGGAATCGACTCCGTCATGCAACCCGGGCACGCTGAGTCCATTTTCAGCAATAGCCGCGTCGACGCCGTTTTCGTTGGGTTTCGAGGCTGCGGCCATTTTCTTGGCCTCCCAGGATACGTACACCACCATCACCAGACCAACGAGGAACGTGGTGCCTGTGAGGAATGCATTGATCGGGGTGGGATTTCTGTTGAATACCCGGAATGTCAGGGCATCAAGGCCCGCCTGGGCGAAGTTGCCGAGCCCAGCGAGACAGATGATGAGCCCGTATACCTTGCCGAAGGTCTGGAAGCCGAAGACCTTGGCGGCGTAGTCGGAAACCGAGGTATAGTAGAAGGGCCGGTAGATGACGAAGAGGACAATGTTGGCGTATCCGGCAATGATGCTTGGGATACAGCCTAGGATCCCGATGAGGGTGGCCGTTGTGACGAGGGTTCCGAGCACGAATGGCGTGCTTGCATTGTCGAGGATTGTGCCGATGAAGGGAACCGAGATCAGACCGCCGAGCGGAAGGAAAACGTCGAAGGTCGAGTTGAGGGTTTGTGCGAGGGCGGGCGAGTCCAGGAGGTAGGTATATTGCTGGCGGATGGTGGCGACAAAGTAGTTGATCCGAAGCATTTGGAGGATCGTGAAAAGAGTGATGAGAATGAACCAGGGGGTACGAATTTGGCGCAATGCTGAGAGGCCGTGCAGCGCACCCCAGACGCCGCCGGCAGTGTGGGGGTTCGTAGGCTCGGTCAGTTCTGGTTCTGGCTGTGGCTGCTGGTGCTCCTCGGCCGATAGCAGATCCTCAATCTGATTGATGACCGTTTGCCGGTGGAGACGGCGGTCATTGCGTTGCCGTTCACCTTCATGACGGTCATTGATTTCATCATCAATCTGATCGGTGGCCTCGGCGGCAATGTGGGCTTGTGCTTCCCGGACGAGCTCGCCGGCAGTCTTGTAGGATGTTATCGGCATGACCGTTAGCTGAGCGACCAAGATGAAGATTGGGACAATGAGGTAGGCAAGGAAGAATCGTGCCGAGGTGAAGACACCGCCCGTCCTTTCGTTCACTAGACGGAAGATAAGGAAGAGAGCACTGGAGGCGTCGAAAGCACCCGTTAGGGCGGATAGGATAAGACCCGAGCGGGCGGGGAAGGTGTTCGACAGGTGGAATGACGGGATGAAGACGAAGGGACCTCCAAGAGACAGGAAGAGGTATCCTGGGAGGTACGCATCGAATGAGAGCTTAGGCGCAAGTCCAAACAAAAGACTCCCCACCGTCAAGCAGATACTGCCAATGAGACCACATGTTCGTGGGCCGTATGTGTCCAGGATTGTCCCCACGGGCAGAGCAGATACATTGGTGGCAACAGCCGCTATCGTGAACATCAAATTCAGACTGCGGGATCTGTTAGCTAGCTGCTTGCTTGTCGATCAGAGCCCCTTGACGCACCGAAGTTCCTGTCCGTAGCATACATCCGAACCACCATCGAGCTCTTCCTGCGAGCACTGGTTGCGATAGACACCTTCTTTGATCAGGACGGGCTTGATGGCTGCAAAACCGAAGACTATCCCCGCAGCGAAAAAGCAATATATGACTGCGATACACACCTGCACTTTACGAAAGTCAGAAATGGTCCCACCATCAAGACGCCGCGGTTTCAGGTCGGAGGAACCTACAAATTCGCTTTGTGCGGTCAACCTCAAATGCCCCTGTCGTCTCCAGACTCTCATATTCTGGTGTTTTCGGGACGACATGATTTTCTGGGGGCTGTTCGGTTTCGACTTCGTCGGTCCGGCTGCGCCTTGGCGAGGCAGCCCTGAGGAGAGGATGTCTATCGGCCTCGTCTCCGGACGTCTCGCTCCAACCAGGCCCAGCGTATGGGTTGAAGTTCAGGCGCTGTCGGTAGGAACGACGGCTAATGGTTGATTGGAACGACGATGCCAGCGAAGTCTCCGGGAGGTCGTGATATCCATCTTCATCCTCAGAGTCCTCTGGACGCGGTTGGCGACGGAATGCGGCGGGGTTCTGTTCCCATGACTCCAGATAGGAGACACGATTGAGGGACATCCTATCCACGGACTGGGGAGTTAGCCATATCTACAGAAAACGAGTGGTTCTTCAGCTGGGTACCTGGCCAAAAACCCCTACCCCGTCCTTCTTGTCCAACGAGCTTTCGTATATATACGCCTTGGTCGTATTCGCCAGGGACAAGCTATGACAATGTCTGGTTGGCTGTGGAGTCCGACCCGTTTTCGGCCCGTAGATCAGAGGGGATGGGCGGAGAAGCTTCAGGAGCCAAAGGAGCAGTTCGTATGATCGCTGGTAGGGCGGAGAGCGCGTGCAACGGGAATCCCTGGCGGCCGCGGAGGATCAATTGCATTAGGCGCACGAAGGCCGGTCGTTGATTGCACGCCGATCCGGTTTTTTCTGGCGGCGGCAAAGAAGAAGCGGCGGCGGCGCGGTGGGCGTCACCTGACTGCTGGCTTCCCCGCGCCTGCTGCTTTCGGGTCGGGCTCCTCGTTCCTTCCCAAGAGTGTGTGTCTCTCTCTCTTCTTACTCCCTTTTTTTTCGATGAACTTTATCCTCACTTTCTTTGCTGGTCTCGCTTTCCTTCCCTCCGTGCTTCTCCGCTTCTCCGCTTCTCCAATGACCACTTACTACAGTACATACTACTGACACAGTGTACTAACTTACTTACTCCAACCCGACCCGATCGACTCGCGCCCGACCAGAACCCTCCCCCAAGCTTATCCGGTGTCAATTGGCTCACTTAGTTCTATGATCTACCAGCCCCCAGTCATTAGGCTCTCACCACTCAGCAACCTCCAGCGAGCCTGCAGCTGTGCCGAAGGTTGCATGCAGCCCATGCCATTGGCCTGGACGGCCTCGTTCGGGTCTAGTAGCGGCATATTGCTCTCGAACACTAGGAACGAGGTTCTACTGCGGAATCAAGTATGCGATTGAAAGCGTTACTTATTAGGGGGTCTTGGCTGCTAGATCCTACATCATTCCAACGAACCGCTGCAATGGGTTGAAGAGTGACCGAGCGCATCTCAGCCCGAGTGATGAGCTGTCGCTGGATTCCCCCGTCTAGTAATCCTGTCCTGAAAATACTCCGGCCTTCCTGATTGGCAGTTGCCGATATACCACACCACTCCAAGCGGAGAACAGTGTTCACGGACCAGCCGGAGGCTGGGGCTGCGGCAGACCCCTCCCTTGGTGATGTGAAAAACAAAACCATTCGCCGGAAAACAGGAAAAGCACGCCCAGGATTTGCGTGGACCAAAGGCAGATTTAGCAGAGGGCTTCATGCTCTTCGCTAATGATGCGGGCGGGCACAATCTAGACCCGTCGGCTGGCAGGGGTGCATGGAATCAGCAGTGAGCCTCTGTCAAATGGACATTAAAGGACAATGTCGATGTGTCCGAGACGTTCACTAACAACCCGCAGGCTGGTTAGGATGATCAACTTCCCAGGCCGCGGTGGCTAATTGTTTGGCTTGAACCCACAGGGACGATGCCCGGCTGACACACCAAAGTCGGTCACGCTGAGGACTCGTCCAAGTTCCAACAAGTCACTTGTAGCGGAAAGTTGGATGAAACCACTCCTGACGGAAAGATGCAATTAAAAGTGCCGAGTTGCTTCTCGCTAGGCTAGCTTGAACCGAAACGTTCCGGCGCTGGTGGACTTCCCATTTAGCTCGTGAGGATTTTCTGCTTCGGGCAGTGATCAGAGGCGGGTGTGTCAATCGCCATGCGCTCGTCGGGGAGGAAGTAGCGACAATTCGAGAAGGCTTCATTTCCCGAACCCTGGCTAGATCCCCCAATATTGTATCCCGGAAATAACACGGGCGCGCTGGGCGTGGCGGAGGAGGGCCGGTGGGCGGTTGTGGCCGAGGAATATGCTTTGGGTTCGGTTTGGGCCCCTGAAGGCTGAAACCTGGAGCGACTTTGGAACATCGGCTTTGGTGTTCACGCTAAGCAAGAGATCGACTCGAGCCGGTCTCCTTTCTGTATAGGGTTCCTCTTCCCTTTCCTCGCCCCTCCAATCCTTATTTGCTTGGGGTCCATGGCCATCACGCCGGCTCCCCACTCCGCATGAACCATCCTCCATTGGGCATTTAACCGTTGACCATTGTTCTGCCCATCATAATCACCCTCCCCCAGGCGGTCGCCTCTTAGCTGCAGCGCTGTCGTCGGCGTGCACTCGGGCTGCTCCCCCTTCTTCCTCTTTATCATCGCACATCAATGGCTGCGTCCTGCCGTTGATGTCCTTGCCCCTCCATGGCTGCTTTTCCGATTGCCTGCCGAGGACCGACCTGAGAACAACGTGATGAGGGGATGGTACGTGGCAGTCTTCTTGTGCCTATCTCCCAGCCTCGTGCCATGTCTGCCGTGATTTCTCGGCCAAGCTAATGCAACTGTTGAATTCCAGTCTCACCTGCCGTCAACGCCATCTCAAATGTAACGTGTCTTCCCTCCGACGACCATCCGCCAAACTTTTGTTCCAGAGCCTCTAATAGTGGATCCTAGGTGACAAGACGGGGTCCTCGTGCTTGCGATGCCAGCGATCGGGGCGACAGTGTATCCCGGCGCCTACGAAGACGGAAGAGGTCACTTTTCGACACGGCCAGAACCCGTCGCTGCGGCCAAAGGGCCCTCCTCGTTACGGAGAGAGTGACCTCGCATTTCCCACCGATCAGGTATGGGTTGGGATGCCTGCTCATGGTTCGTCCGTCCTCTGCTGTTAGAAGGCTGGGACGTCGCACTAATGACTGCGTTTCAGTTTCCTTTGAGGACGAGACAGACCGTACAGCCGCCGACTACCACGTCATTCCAGTAAACGCATCCCCAGCGTCTCGGAAAGCCGCGTCTAAACGTCGGTCCTTGGCCTCCATGGCAGCGCCAGCATCGTCGCATGCCCTGCGTCCTGTGCTTTCCCCGAATGACGCGACTCCATCAAGAACCTTCCCTGCGCAGCGCCTCGACCCGGTCAATCCACCTTTCGCATTTGATGAACTCGGCAATTTACAGAAAGTGAAGAGTTTTAACGAAGCTTTCCTCCTTCGACACTTCCGAAAAACGCTCGGCCCATGGGTGCTTTACCCCATCTCCCGATCGTAATCCGCTCCAGTTAAGGCTAATCGTCAGTTTACAGTTGGATGTTTGCGACCATGAGAGGCATTTCACATTGGACGTGGTTGAACGAGCGCCCGCAAATCCCCTCTTACTATACGCATGTCTAGCCATAGCAGCTCGTCACCTCTCCCACACGAGCCACACCATTCCCCCGAATACTGCGGACGAATATCATGAGCGATGCATTGGGATACTCCTCCCTCTTCTAGAAAATAGAGAGGTCGAAATCAGTATTGATATTCTTCTTGCCTCTACTGTTATACTGCGCTTCTTTGAGCAGATTTCCTGTACGTGGGGTTGGATAGAAGCCCAACAATCTGACATAGCCCTCTAATCTTGTCTACAGCTCATAACCCGTCAAATGACCTCCAACGACACCTCCTAGCCGGTTCGGTGTATATCAGCTCTCAAGTCGAATGCGCTACTTCGGGCGGACTTGCGGAAGCTTCGTTCTGGGTTTTTGTGATGCAAGATATCCAGTTCGCATTGGCCTATCAGAAACCCCTGCGATTAACACTGAGTCCATTTGGAGAAAGGCTGCACCGCTTGTGGGAACACACATCGACCCAAACTGATCGAGATTGGACGCATAGGGCCATTTGGCTTCTGGCAGAGACGATCAACCACTGCTACGGCGTGAACCAATCGCTGCATATTGAAGTAGTCAGTATGAGCGCCCTGAGACAAAAGATTCATGCCTGGGATATAGGCAAGCCAGACAGCTTTCGACCATTGCATCACTCAGTTGCAGACCCAAGGATTGGGAGACCTTTCCCCGTGGTTTGGTTTACCAAGTCACTACATGGTATTTGATAGATCCTTGATGTTGTGGTCCCCTCGTTTGTTAACAGAATTCCTAGCTACTGCAGTACAGCATGTTTGCATGGCCAAGGCTCTGATCCAGCAGCAGCAACTCAGGGCCTTTTACTCGACTCCTAGTCCACGGCAAGATATCCAGATGATTGAGGTGTGTCATTCTAAATATTAAGGTCTTGGGTAGGACTGATTCGTGTTATGTAGGGATATATGATGAGGAGTCTGGGCATCCTCTTTGGAATCGCGCTGTCAGTTGATGATGAGACATCTCTGCGCATCATGGCATGTCACGCACTGTGTGCTTGTACGTCATCCTTGCTTCCCTAATCTATCGCACACGTACTGAATTTGACGGCTCGCTAACTGATTAATTGGTTTACCAGGTGGCTCTTGGATTCGGGACCCTCTAGCGCAGACATGCCTGCTGGATCTTCTCCGACGAACCGAGGCTGAGAATGGCTGGCCATGGTCATTTATGGTTCAAAAGCTAAGCCAGGATTGGCGTCTGGCGGTAAGATAGATGCAGGGATTGAGCTCCTCCAAACTATTCGGTAGGGTCCACTCAACCATACCTCGAGATCGTTGGGGTAATTGGCGGTTGCTCCAATCTTTCGAACTCTGCACAGCGGGCTCTCGCAAGGCTTGACCGCTGTTTCCTACACAACCCGGTGGCTTGCTGCGAATCTTGATCGGCGGGTGGAGAATGGCTGTCCGCAGGCCGGATCCAGTTCGTGCCAGACTGCCAGCAACCCGGCGTAGCCCGGCACGCCGATCAGCGACGGCTGTTGCTTCCTCGCTAAAGAAACCTCGGCCGAATGAACTCAGATACTTTCGCACTTTTATCATCATCCCATGTGGATCCGAGCAGAGACTTTTGGTCTTGTCTGGTTCGCTGGTTCGCTACGGGGCACTGGGTCTGAGTGGGGCATTCTGTCTTTCCTCGACTTCAACAACAAGGTTGAGCTTCTGAGCCTCCAAAACGGATCCTGGGTGCCAATGGCTTCGTTGCCAACGTGACCTCCATCCCATCGGGAGCACATCCTGATTTCAGTGCATGTTTTGGAGGCCCGCACATCAGAGCAAGGCCTGAATCTTGAACTAAACATATACCAAACGTACCAAAAAGGAAGTACCTTTCAAGATCCAGTACCCCGTCCATATATATACTCAGCACCTGACCGCAGTAATATACAAATAACAGAATTATTTGACCAAGAAGAGTAGGGATATCATCAACATATAACCAACCAAAACTGGGAATCCAAAGCACCCTCAACCTATAATCCTGTGTATACATCAATAGAACCCCATCCCCCCATCCGTCTGAAATGGCAAATTCAAGATCCCATCTCCTAGCATATTCCCCAGTGCTAACAAGTTCTCCGGGTCAAATCCCATCTGCACCCCCAATTCCGGGACAAAGAATCCCTGAATCGGCCCCCCAGGCATAACCATACTCCCACTCGGATCAGCAAACCCCTGCACATCCTGGTACCCCGAGTTAAACGTAGGGTAGAACTGGCGCGGTGGAGGCGGATACTGAACCCATGGTTCGGTGGAGGAGTCGGTCGTGCCGGTTGTTGCGGGCCCGGGACTGGGGCCGAGGGAGTGGGAGACGAGGTCTGCGGAGGTTGTGGCAGGAGCTTGGCTGAGGGGGTCTGTGTAGCTTGTTCCAGGGGTGTAGGACACCGGTCTGGTGCTTGGGGTTGGGCCTCCGGTCGCAGAGTGGTTTTGGGGATCACCCATGGCGACTTCGCTGAGGAGGTGGAGAGGCGTTTGACCGGTCTTGGGCGGTTGCTAGTCGGATCTGTTAGTTGGGGGAGTTCTGATTTTATGCAGTGGAGGTGGGAGGGGTGTAGGTTTGTGGGGATGAATGAATTAAAGGGCTACATGGTGCTTCCTGGACTAACCTGGTTTCTGTCATCGTCGAGGGGAAGCTCCTTGGCGCACTTGTAGAGGGACAACGCTTCCTTGAGGACTGGGCCTTGGTCTTTACGTTTCATGAACCAATTCCGGAGCAATGTGAGAACGACGCTGAACTTGGCAGGGGTTCGGCCGCCGGGAATTTCGCCTGCCTTGGTGTAATGACGGATTACTCTGTCCAAGTAGTACTCTGTTTTCAGGCTGCTTATTTCTATGACCTGGCCCAGGCGGGTGTCTGGGCTGGAGACGATGGAGTAGATCTTGATGAGGGCCACGACGGCGAAGGAGGTTCGGGCGAGGGCGACGGTGGGTGCCAAGACCAGGTCCTTGGGATCGATGGAGCAGAGGATGTCGAGGGCATCGTGGATGGAGGTGAGGCAGGCACTCAGGGCGTTTATGTGAGCTGGGCTGGTAGGACTTGTGAGGTTGTCGTTTGCCGTTTTAGGATCATCCTTATGGAATTCGACGTGCATCGCATTTTCATGCAAGAAGAGGTTGATGATGCATTCAGTTTGCTTCATGATGGCTGGATATCCGTCAGTATGTACTGAAGCGAAGACTGCAGGGATAGGGCGTACGAGAATAGTGCTCCGGCGAAGTTTCTCGTCTCCATTGCTCTAGTTGCCTCTCGAGAACTCTAAGTGTATAGAGAAACTTAGGGTCTGAAAAAGACATGAGCGAAGGGCCCTCATCGCTAGTGAATTGAACGGATATTTCCTCAATTATATGCGCTAGTTTCGCCCACTGGATCATGGCCTTGTCGGACGGTAAGGCGTCAGGAGACTTCTCGAGTATCTCCACACATTCATCCATGTACGGGAGCCATCGCACAAGATTCACACGCCTCAAAGAGATGGAAACCCTATAAACAGTGTTAACAATAAGCTCGACGCTGAGATCGTGGGGATGGGAAGACAGACTGTACGGCAAGGAAGTAACATGCGAGCCAGGTTCGTCTCGCCTCCGGAGAATCCAGGTCTAATACTACGGACGATTTTTTCGAGATGAGTTCTCTGACCAAAGCGAAAGGCCTGGACTTGGGAAGTGCTTTTCGATAAAGACCCAGATCCATGGCTATCGAGACAGCTATATGCGACAACTGATAGAATTTGACCTCCTCAAAGTTATCCGGCGGCGAGTACCAATTGCAGCAAACCAGGATCGCCTGGACCAGATCAAGAGACTTTTCACCTTTCACGATGATTCGTTCTGCGAGCACCTTGTAAAAGTCGTTTAGAAGAGATAACTGCACCTGGGGTTGGATGGTCCCAATCGCGGACGCAATGACCGCATGAAACAGCACCGGCTTCTTCTGCCGCACCTCATGCATTGTTGTTCCTGGAGGGAACACCACCATAGGGATCTGATTGGCCATTTGATCTGTATACTTGGTAAATGCCTCCTGG
Organism: Aspergillus sclerotiicarbonarius CBS 121057; assembly: GCA_003184635.1. NCBI lineage: Eukaryota > Fungi > Ascomycota > Eurotiomycetes > Eurotiales > Aspergillaceae > Aspergillus > Aspergillus sclerotiicarbonarius. The sequence goes on along the minus strand of KZ826356.1, from coordinate 146,913 downwards.
GCTAACGTAGCGCTCACGAGGCCTCTGTCAATTATATCCCCGGGCCCCTCGCCAGCACCATCCTTCGGTTGCGGCTCCGGTCCGTAACCCATGGCGCGCCATTGTCTGATAGCCTTGTTGTACAATACTTGCTCGTCGCTCGGGCTCGAATGGCGGGAACACACTGGTGCGGTGGCCTCTTTAACCTCTCCACTGTGTCGCCGTTTGCTCCCTGCCGTACTGGAAGGGGATCCCAGAGGTACTGGTCCGTTGGAAGTAGCATGCGTTGTCGATGAAAGCCAGCGTCTTCCCACGGGCTCCTCGCGGGGTGGGTCGAGAGGCGCAGGCGGCGGGAGAGATTCATGGCCCTGGGAAGCCTGCAAGCTTGCGGTCAAGGCATCAATCTTTCTTTCCAATTCTGCGACGCGGCTGTCTGTCTTCTTCTGGCGCTTGCGGGTCGGAAGGGTCACTATACAGGTTCTGCCGGCTTTCGCGCACCGTTTGCACGTTCCATTTGGGTGGGTGAGGTCCGGCTCACACCGAACTTTAAGTTGTCGACATGCTTCACAGGCGCGCGGACGTCTCAGCTCTGCATAGGGATCGTTTGGGTCCACGGAGTCAAGTCGGGATGTAGTGCCGAGAGCAGAGCCAGGATCAGGCCCGCTGCGGTATATAGATTGCGTCGACTGGGACTGGGCGGCGCTGCCGAAGTAGCTGGGCCCACTCGAGGACGAGACAGCGGATCGCAGCTGGTCAGCCGGGGAGAACGGGGAAGGAGGTTCGGGGTAGTCGCTGGCTGCAGGAGCGGTGGTGTCAGGGTGTCGGGAGGCGGGAGATGGAATATATGGGCGACCGGCCGCTGTGCCATTAGCAGGACCGTTGTCACTGCCAACACGCAGACGCGGATCGATCTCCATCGGTTGCGGGGACTGGTTATGGCATGTCAGCCTGGGTCTGCTTGACGGGCGGTAGTCGCCATGGCCAGCGACAGCGACAGACAAATTCCCCGGTCGCTTGGCGGGGTTAACCCAGAATGGATAGCAGCCGTCAAATAAATGTGAAGCTTACCCTAGTGGTAGGAAGATGAGGGGCAAAAGAAGGGGAGCAAAGCTCGATGCGGCTGGGCTGCAGTCGCAAAGGTCGGAGAACCGGACGGTCGGTGGTCGGTGGCCGATGCCCGACGTGGAGGCCTCAGGCGGTTGGTCGTCAGCTTAAAAAGGGATTTCAGAGGGGCAACGGAAGGAAAGATGTGCATCGAACATCCAGGACTCCGTTCACAGGCCCGTGGGACACTCTGTCCTGATCGCCGCGATGAAAAGCAAGATGAGAAATGAAGCAGAAGAGGAGGAGGAAGAGGAGGGAAAATGCGGAGGCCGCGAAAGGTGAGCGAAGGAGCCTCAAGTGGAGGGGCGGCCGACCTGCTCTCGTTCGTTCTTTCCTTGACTGGCAGCTCCGCCCAATCTGTGGCCATCAGGGGCCGGCCACCTTCCCAGTACACACAGTACTATAACGATGTACCCAGTAGATCCACGCTGACTCATGTCTCGATAGTTAACTAGTTAACTAACTAGTACTATGCTGTGTACAACTCCCACTTCGCAGCCATCCACAACCCTCCCGCTGCTTACGTGTGTGCTCTATCTAACTAGCCTCTCTCTCTCTCTCTCTCTCTCTCTCTCTCTCTTGAACCAAGTAGACTCATCAAATCCAATTGCGGGTCGAATTTGTACTCGCTCTACTTAAATGACGTAAATCCACTCGAGCGCCGAATCACTGCAGACAGATGGGGGGCAAGAACAAACACCAACGCAGACCCATGAGCCACCAAGTCAGAAACAACAAGCCAGGACTCCGGCTCAAAAACACTAGGACAGAACATTCCTCACGCAAAATGCGACGAGGGGCCGAAAAACAGAACAGCGCGAATCCAGCCGCCCCAGCCAAACATCAGCTCAATCAGGATACCTTATGCACCGGGCACTCCTTCTTTCGCTCAAACCACTCCACGATGCATCGCTTGTGGAATTTGCACAGGCACTCGAGCCGCACCAGGGACTGACCCACCTCATATTCTTCCATGCAGATGGTACACTCCTGCAGCCCGCCGTCTTGCCCAACACAGTCCTTCTCCGTGGCCTTGAACACCACGAGACGAACAGGAAGGTGCGCTTGTGCCACAGGGCTGCCGCTCGGGGAGGATAAGCGTCCCTGCCGGCCATGGCTCTCGATACAATCGCGGATATGTTCCTCCCGAGCCTCCTCGCTCCCGTTCTCGCCCAACGCCGGGAGTGCCTGGTCGCAGATTGGACAGAGATCACGCTCCTCGACATGGTTCCGACGCCACTGCGATATCCGCAGGGCCGGAGGCCGGGCTGTCGATGACGACACAGGCAACGAGCTGGCACTTCCAGCAGCTGGATAAAGTGGCCGAGCAGATGCACCAGCACCCATCGGCGCAGGAGGAAGGCGGGAACTAGACAGCGAACCGTAATCCATAGGCCGTTCTTGGAACCGGGGGACAAACGTGCTTCCAAACCCGCCAAATGTCGAGTAATCGCTCGAGCCCACTGTCCGTCGCCCCGGTCGGGAAGGGAAAGTACCTGGCTGCAGCAGATCATGGTGGTTAGTGGTGGAGAACAATGGCACTGCTTGGGGAGGCCTAGGGAACTCACAAGTACCCCACTGTACGGATGCTGGGCGGTGGTGGATGACACTGAATGATAAGACCGACGGCGAGATTGACTGGATGGAACAATGTAGGGTCCTTGCACTATGCCCGTGCCCGATTCGGCTTCCCCACGAGTTCGAACAGTCGCAAACCCACGCGGTGGTTCCGGGTTAGGATCCGGAACGCAGGGGTTACAAAGCCGCACCTCCTCCCCGCCGCCCAGGGCCGGATTAAGAGCTGTAGGGGAATGGACCCTGTCATCCACTTCCACATCAAGGGCCGGGGCCGTCCGGGGAGGGATCAGAGAGGATGACGCATGACACCGGCTAGGATCGCGCACGATGAACTGACGTGGGATGGTGATCCGGTGCGGTGAACATGACGCACACACAACTCGGCCACACTTACGGCAGTGATGCTTTCTGAACCAGAAGGTGAAAGTTGATCCACAGATGGGACATTTCGTCACCTCGACATCAGGTTGCCAGTGCGGCCGTATATACTCCACATAATTGTTATCCGCACGCGACCACGATCCAGTTCCCTGGGGGCGGGATTCCAACAGGGAGGGCGTAAGACCGAGCGGGGCGGCATAGGAGGAACTGGGGAGGGCGGCATCGTGTCGCGTCTGGAAGGAGAGTTGGGAGATGGACCTGCTGCTGGTATTCATGTCTGCTCTACTGCTCGGGCCGGCTTCGGTCAGCGGCTCGGGAGCTGCACGCCTCGACCACGCATCGCCCTCCAGATTGACTATCCGTCGCTTACGATCCGACCCGCTAAGAGTGGATCGCCGTCTCTCGGTGCGTCTATCTAGTGCAGGGCCAGCCTCACTGATCCGTAAAATTTCCGAGCTCGCATGAGGCCTGAAACCAGCAAGAGGCTGTGGGGCGGCGAAGGCGGCGAAGGCGGCCGAGGCCGAGGCGGCGGTACTGGACGAGGACGAGGCCGAACTCGACGGCGACGACATGAACCTAGGGAAGGGGACGGGCGGAGCGAAGGTCGAGGTGGATGTGGATGTGGATGTGGATGCTGATTGTCTGCCGGTCACTGCAGAGGAGACTAATCTCCGCCGTTTGGACGACGGACCGTCATTGACCGGGTGGCGCGATGAGGCCAGGATGGGAGGGGGAGGCGGAACTGGCACCGTTCGGGGGGGAGGGCGTGAAGAGACGATTAAGAAGGCAGGTGAATGTGAGGATGGGAAACGAGATAAAAGGCACTGGGGAGGGGGGCAAGGGAGGGAGGTAGGAGAGGGGGAGAAGTAAGTCAGTGACTGTCAGTCAGGCTTATCCCAGCCAGGGGAGGCCGAGGAAAAGGGAATCGCGTGTTCGGACTTTTGGGCGTCGAAGGCAAATGAGGGTCGGCCAGGGGGAAAAAAGGTCTCGTGACTCCGGATCCAGAAGGAGAACACGCGCCCCAGGACAAGTGCCTCCCGGCTGCCAGTGTGAACACTGAACACTACTGACTGATAACAGACGCGGTGTTGCTGGCCCAAGTCCCTGGCCACCCGAGGATTCGCCGCGGGGCAAAATGGCGGTCCGGCAAGACGATCTTCATTCTTCTCACTCTCGCCAACCACGAGCCCCCGACCGATGACCCCGACGGAGCATGACTAGTCAACTCCGTCCACGCTTCTTTTCTCTGTCTCGCTCGGAGATCCTGGGCCCAGCGTGCATACCGAGTCCTGATCGGGTGGTTCAGGCACCCGTCACCGTCAGACCACCGCCAGGATCCCGGTGACACCATCCATCCATACATAGGGTTGGCTAGAGAGGTAGGTAATATGTACTCTGTACTATGTATGTACCTTTGAACCGGCAGGGTTGGTATTTCAACATTATCGCACCCTCCTGGCCTTCTCCAAGGTCCGCCCACTATAGTTAAATAGAACTATTGCCTAAGATTCCATACATGAAAAGAAACCGCCAACCTATACAAGATGCGACGCTGGGATTGCAGAAAACAAACGGCCGGGCCCGATCCCCGGGGCGGGGCGGGTTGCAAGTGTCACCGCACCTGCTGGTGCGGTGACCTCGGCCACAATGCAAGAGCAGGGAGATTCGAACAGGAGAGAGCTGGATAGGAGATAAAAAAAATGAATATAAGAATGGAAACGGAAAATCGAGACACGCTGGCCAGCAGAATGCTGCAGGATCCGGTTTGCATATGTAACGGAAATCCAACCCATATATCACAAACTCCTGCACAAAATTCCTTTGGGGGCGACACAGATAGGAAAAGGAAATTCGTCATCTTCAGCGGGCCTCGCCGGGGTGATGCGCCTCATCTACCAGTTCGGCGGCGCTGCCCGCAAACGATGGCTCATCCGGGCTGGCTTCGTGGATATTATCCTGGGTGCGGAACTGCGCAACGTAGCCCATGCTGGATGGGCGCTCAACCCGGATACTCCCATCGTTGACCCGACGGCTGGAGGTCGTGGAAGCGGACGTCGAGGCAATGGAGAAATTGCGATCTCGCGAGGGTGAGCTGGTGGCACTGAATGGTAGCCGACTGGTGACTGAAGCTGAGGGATGAAGTTGACCGGAAGGATGAACCGACGGTCCCTGGCTGTGACCGAGCTCAGCTGATTCCCCAATAGCGGTCTCTGTCACCGAGAGGGACTTCTGCGCCAAATCCTGCTCTTCCGGAGCCAAGGAACCTATAGAGCCCTGTCGCCCGGCACCTGGTCGAGCAGAAGAGGGCGACTGGGCGCTATGCTGAGAGCCCACACGACTCGGGAGCTCAATGTCGCCGCCTGTCTCCACCTTTGGCAGAACAGTCTGCGTCTCCGTAGATCTCTCGTGAGCCTCCCCGTCTGAATCGCGGTACTGAGCATCGGTTTCCGAGACCTCGCGATTCTCCCCTGCAGCGCCCTGTTCGTCGGGTTCGTCGGGTTCGTCTCTGTAGGGCTCATGGTCATCATGGAAGTCCTCGCCTTCTGGGAAAAGACCGGGCGGTGGAGCTCTGCTGCTGCGCACAACCTCGAAGCCTTTTCCTTTCTCCTTGGTCTTTCCCCTGAACAGGCTGCGGAAAAAGCCTGTGGCAGAAGAAACGGGGCCCGTGGGATCAGCTGGGCCCGTCTTCAACTTGCGAGTGCCCGACTGGGATAATGGGGGCCCGCGCACTCGGTAGTAGAAGTCGACTTCACGGACTGCATAATCCTTCCTTGACTGCCGAGGATCGTCAAGGTCGAGGTCATCCTTGGGTGCGGGGATATACGCGGGAATCGGCGTGCCTCTGCCAGAGATCGAGGGTCCTTCGATAATATCATCATCTATATCTCCGTAGCTTGCTGGCCTTTGCGTGTGCCGTGATGCTCTACCCTTCTCTCCGGCAGCTCCCATGTCTACGACTTTCTTTCGGGGCCTAGGGGGTCGGTAGTAAGGGTCATGCGGGTGCATAGGAAAGACGGGACCGCTCTTGGGAGAGTTGCTTCCCGGAGTATGATACCCTGCTGCAGCAAAGCCTCCCGGCGTCGAGGGCGTGAAGAAGCCGCTGCTATTCGCTCGACTATGCGTTCCCCCGTGCGCACTTCCCGAATCGAAAATCGCGCTAGCTCGCCCTTCACTTGCACCGGCTCGGTTCAAAAGCATGGCTGAGCTTCCCGAAAGACTCCGGGGTCTGGATCCATCGAACTGCGACGATAGTCGGTCATCTGTGTGTGCTAGCATCGCGGCTTCAGAGCCCATGCTTTGACGAGTGGCGACACTTTGTCTGGGTACGCGCCGTGACAGTTGTCGCATACCAAAAACCTTAACAAGGCCACCCCGAGTAACCCCGCCTTCGTAGCCTCCTGCACCAGCGAGGCGTGCAATGACCTCGATAAGGGTCTGCAAAGCGTTCAAAAAGAAGCCAAAAACCATGACCAGCGCATGCAAGAAAAGAATAACATATCCGATCCACCCTCGAGCGGCCTGTGAGATACGCAAGGAAGGAACAAATACGACGCTGAGCAGGATAGTCAGGAATCGAACGATGGAGAAACATGCCTGGTAGAGGTTCATCGAGGTTGGCGATGGGTACGGTTTGAAGGCGATTAGTGTTAGAATTGACACCACCTCGCAGATGGCAAGCAACACGATTTGGGCAATGCCAGATGGCTGCAACGCCCCAATCGCAATCCCACGAACGAACGTTAGAAATATTGGGACCAAGGCGAAGGCGGCTGCATCATCACAAAAAGTGTTGTAGAGCGGGCCATAGAGGAGCACAGTCGGAAGGTCATCGAAGAGGTAGGACTTTGGCCGGGTAGTTGCAATTAGCCGGACTGTCCAAAGAGAAAAGGCTACCAAGATCAGTATGACCACAGCTGCTAGCGCAACAGAGTATGCTGGGGATTCGCCAGCGATGACCAGCTGGAAAAATGATATCGAGACAAGCGGCAGAAGTAGATAATTGAAGACGATCCGGATGACGTTTCCGACCGTGAAGGGCATGTTCTTGGAACGAAGGTCCTGATCCGGATTATTGGCAATCGTACGATGGAGCAAACGTAGCCCAAAAGCCACCTGGATCAGGAGCGTGATCACGACCACAATGACAAGTAGCCAAACCATCATCCCCGGCCAGATATCACGCGCTGCAGGCATGCCGACATATTGATCCAACCGGTCCAATCCGTACGTGGAATTGACGGTATAAACGCCATCCTTCACAGGCATTTGCTCTTTTCCTGGGTCCAAGAAACTCTGATTGAACATGAGTACGGACCAGGCAACTTGGCTAACCACAGGCTGGTAGAAACCAGGGTAATTCAGCGATAGGGAGCCGGTCAATACCGCAAATTGGATGTATTGTAGGCAGTCTCCAAAACCAGGCGTGACAAGTCGGAGAACGTCCTCATCACGACCGTAGTTGCTAGTCCAATGGAAAGGATCAGTGGTGCCCCATGGGCTATAAATCGCCGCCATTACAGTAGCGATTCCTACCAGAATAAGGATCACAAGGGGGACATAGGATAACGTGTTCCTCAGAGATGTTCCCAGGTCCGGGGTAATGTCAACGGAGATACACGCGAGCTTCGTAGCGGCTTGGTCGCCAGATTCGACCAGGATTCTCGATGACAAGGTTGAGAAGCGGTACGAAGATAACATATCATGCTCAATAGAGAAGGCGCGCAAAGCAGACAGGTCCGACCTATTACAATGGCATATTTTCCATTAGTCGCTGCGCGGTTGGGAGGGGGAAGGCGTCAAAGGAAAGGAATAGCTCACGCGTTGACGTAGAAGACGGGACCAAGAGGACAAGACCCCTGAAAGACCGATTGACAGAATGGTGACCCGTCATGATAGGGATTAAAACTGAGAACGTCGATTGAAGGCAGAAGGGTTGTGTACATATCGTTGGCGGTATCCACATTCACAATCTTTCCTACAGTATCGTTCGGGTTCGACCACTGGGGATCATCCGGGGCTGGATAGGACTCTCCATTGGCAGTTCCTGAGACGTTACCGTATACCGATATATTTAGGGGGTGGAGAGAGTTCTGTAGATCGAAAACGACGGACACATCAAGCGGGACGAACTGCAGTTGTAGTGGGTTTGATTCGATTGTGGTGGCAGGCAAGCAGTTCTCGAAGCTCAACAAGGCAGCATAGGTCGCAGGTATCCACGATATCAACAGCACCATCAGCATCAACCCAACACCACCAACCCACGGTCGATCTTTGCGCCGCCATCGTCGTCGTGCCATTTGTTGCCTTGAGCGACTATAAGAGGCGACCTGCCCGACTCTAAAGCCGGGAGTGCCGCATCGTTGGGCGACGACCGTCGGTCCTGAATCACGGTGCCATCTCGCGTCGCGACGTCCAGACATTTCGGCCGTAGGGTGCGATCGGGATGACCTCCTCGGGGAGGTCAGTCCCCTCGTAGATAATTCAATCCACGTTGTTCAAGCGGTGTCGAAGAATGTTGATGATCCCAGGACCTCAGGTACCAGATAAGACTTCAAGTATGCAACCCTCCCCCGTCAAATGCAACGAGCGACCGAACGACAGGCGGGATAAATGTAGCGAGTCGCGAGGAAGAGGAAGACTGGATGGGATGAATGGCAAGGAGGCGTGTGGTAGGGCTATTCGAGAACAGGAGTGGATTACTCCTCGATCTCCCCCAAGTTGGCGATGTAGGGGATGCGCACCATCACTTCGGGGGTCGGCGGGGAGGGGATGGCCAGGTTGGAAGGTGAGCAAGTAAACACGGGAAGTCGGCAGTGGTGGAGGGAAAACGAGTGGAAGGGCGATACGATGATAGGCCGTTTAGACTTCGGACTGGCAAAGCACCTCACTGGGAGTCAGTGACAAGGAAAAAGGAAGAAGGGGAAAAAAAAAAGGTTGGCATGATTGGTATGCGAGGCCCCCCAGCTCGGGCTGAGCGAAGGCCCATCGATCCATCCACCATCAGCCGGGCTTGCTGACTGCGCCGCCATGTTTGCTCGCTTTGCTCCCGCACCCCCGGGGGGAGCCACTGATTGGGGCGGTACTTACTGGATGCTATCTAGCGGGCGGTGGGCGGTGGGCGGTGGCTTCTAAACTTGGAAACCGCTAACCTGAGGAACCAAATCAACCGGGTTCCTGTTACCACACAGAACCTGATCTGCCTGGCCGGCCGTATCAACCGGAACTAGTTGCTCAGCAAGAGAGGCTCACGCTGGACCATGTCTCACCCCATGCCACCCGACTATTACCTGATGGTTACTATTCTCATTATGAATCCGATGAATCGCCAACACCGCCTTTTCCGTCGGGAATATGACGGGCGGACAAAGATCCAATCCGGAATCCGACCTGGGGAGCTGAGTCGGCTCCTTCCATGGTCCATCCTTGTGTAACCTGCCAGCCCATCTACTGGGAAGGCCGGGAAGAACATCATCCCTTACTGTCATTCCGTGGATTCCAAGTGTTGCTCCCTTCCCACAACACGACAGCGATCCCAGCGTTGATTGTACGGAGCACCACCACCGAATCCTCCTCCTGCTGGCTTTGGCCGCACGAAACTTAAAATAATGACTAGGTCTCAGAGAGACTTTCTAGGCCTTTCTGCGTGGGTGGCTGGAAGGCCAAGAAAACCGCGGGTGAGACAGAACAATGTAGCCCTATACATAATGACAGGTGTGGGTGGATCCCGGCGTTCTGATTCAGCCATGTCCCAGCCTGATGCATAACGTGGCTAGGCTAGGTAGATGCACCGGCTTCCCATGTAGGCAAGCCTGTACGGAGTACCGTAGGTCGATGGCCTCTACGGAGTACCTAAGGATCGTCTTGATATCGTTGGGAATATACTACTGTATGGATGGTGTGTGGGCTCTGATCCGAACGAAAACATAATACCATCGGGAAAGAAAGATCGCTTGGGGTAATGAAGTCAAAACACGAACCCGGTAAGCTGTCGCGAGAGTCAGGCGGGGTCCACCAAGCTGTTCCCTCCCAGCTCCCAGCTCCCAGCTCCCCAACCCCCAAGATCCTCCTGGGCATACGGGTGGCTATGGATCTCAAATACCAAGTAAGCTATTAATGGCTGATCCTACGATCGGTCCTTGCATCTCCCGGAGGCCTTGCCACTGAAGGATCGATGGCTACCATTAGAGCGATACCTCCCTGTTATGTACAAAGAATTTGTACTATTCGCTTCTCGTCTCCTTTCTGAGATGTCCGGTGGCCTTTTCTTCCTAACTTATTAAGGGGGAGAGGTCAGAGAAAGAAAACGCAGTTGCCTAACTGCGGTAAATTGCGTCCCATGGAATACAGCCAGCACGTTCGCGAAAGCTTAGCATGGTTACTGGAAGCACTAACACCCTCGTATGATCATGTTAGAATTTAATGGCTTTGGATCACTTATTACAGGTTGCCTTGGGGGCCTTTAAGGTGAATCTCGTCCAGCTGCCTCGAGTGCTTGGTTCTCATGGATGGATCGGAAAGGGAGCGATTGGTATGTGGGGGCGAGTATCCCACTACTGACAATAATTTTCGCTCCCTTCAAAAGACATGTTCAGTTTGAGGGATGGTATTAGGAGGTTGGTGAAGAGCAAGGAGTGAGGAGGGTAAATATATATAACCTTCGCAATAGTAACTCGGGATCATGGAACGAGCACCAACAGTGATTGAAGCTCCAGAAGATCAATCCCTGGCGCCACCCACATCATTTCCAGTCAGCGATACTACTAATGGCTATATATTCACATGTCATCCGATACTACGTAGTATCTAGCAAGGTTGCAGTCAAAGACCTTAGCCTGCTACCTTATTCTGGTACAGCTACCTAGCCGGCTCTAGAAACATCACGTTCTCGCCGATTGGCGGATAGGTAGATCTTCTAAAGTTCTAGTTCCCTGGCAGGTTATGCTGTACGACCATTGGCCATGCGCGGCTACGTACGTGCATGAGAGGTGTTGGTCGGCATCGATGAAAACGGAAAGCCGAGGAGCTCAACCCTTCGCCCGATGTATATTCATCAAATGAGGGCATCTCAGGCACCAGGGACTTGCCGGGAACCTTGCAATTGCCTGGTAGCACTTGAATGTCAGCCATCCAAAAGTCACCATGCATGCAAAAAAGGGAAGACCCTGAAGGAAGGGGGACCGATTTTGTCGACCCATTTAGTGTACTTATGACCTGCTGGTTCCAATCCCATAATAACCGATTATATTGTTAGTAGTATATGATGTCTCGGAGATTTTCACTCACGCCATAGGGACGTTTAGAAGTGGATACTCGAGGATAATTTTCGTCGATAAATTAAACGACAAAGCAATTCCGGCATCGGTACTACTGTTGACTGTTTATCATCTGTATGGCATACTCCGTACTTCTGTTGTGGAAAGGCTCGCGGATGTAGAGATTATCGTACCGGCTATTTGTTTAGTAGCTGCGGAGTCAACAGCAGCAACAGTTCGGTGCCAAGCAGTCATTGGGGCTGAAAAGTCCCGCCAGGCTCTCACTCCAACGAGACGGATTTAGTTACATTATATAGCATCATTAGCGAACACTAGCCCATAGGCTCGCTTTTGTTCCGGGCACCTAATCCTGCGACGAAGCTTATTCGTCGGGTTCGTGAGCGGCGGAAAATTGCTCGAATAATTGGCCCTTCATTGATCTACCTAGGGACTGGAGATAGCGCGACGGTTGCTCCGTAGCGAACGCGGGAAATGATTGACCGGAGATGAGATCATTATGGCCCCCCTTAGGAGAGGGTCCTCATCTCGAGTTCTCTACAGAGGAGGCAGTAGAGAATATCCATCACCACCCTACCTATTCATTGTTGTCTGAAAAAGGATGACAAACGTATGTCGCTTGACAGGGGACCTATTTGCGGAACGGTGCACACTGACAAGAACATCCTAATAATGATTATATGTGCGGCATTTGAATTTCTTGGCAATCCTGCATGTTCGGTGAGCTGATTGTGATTGTATACTTGTAGTGGTCTTACGGGCTACCCCTGCTATCTCCATGTAGGTCACACGTACGGAGGACAGTGCCATGTAAGTACTATGGTAGCGTAGGAACTAGTCGGAAGAAGCGCCCCTCTTGATCGCAGCCTGACAGTTCAGATAGCCCCCAACGAACCATTCAAGGCTCCCATCTTGATCTAGCGCTTTAGCTTCGCCTCCGTCAGACGCAAGGCAAGAAGCCCAGCCCGACGGATGCCGGAACCAGGGCCAACTTAGCTTGCTAGCTACCTACTCGGGAGAGCAGCAGCAGTGTCTGTCTATTTAATATTGAATCTGGATTGAGTTCAGCAGCGCCGTTGCTCGTCCCCCTAGCAGCGGCACTAACCATCTGGGCGTCCGGCTTTTCCCAAAAATCCCATGCGGACCAAGCGTGCAAGGTTCGCCGGGGGCTCGTCAGCGGCCCACCGAGCAATCAGCAGCCTCACCCGAAGGGGATAGGGTGGCGCGGGGCCTATCCCGAGCAGGTCTAGGGCCGTTTCAAACTGAGGGTCGGGGCCAGCCAACGGAACGCACTGGGGGAGTGGGCTCCAATCATACCCTCCCGGCCAGATTGATCGGTTTCTCTGATAACAGGGGTTGTCTTTCTATTCGCTTTGATTCAACTTCAGTCTCACGAGTCCACGTCAGTTTCAACATGCTGCTGCGGTCCTATCCTGGATCCAGAAGTTGGTAGATAATTATAGTCGGCCCGTCATCAGAGACAGTCCGACAATCCTGCTTAGGATGGATGGAACATTCTCACCAGGAAGCTTGTAAAATAGCCGAGCGGGGAGGCGGTGCGCAAGAATGTTGCCAGTGTTTACAATTTACCAAGTTAATTATTATTATGGGCGATGGAGGACCCAGTGGTGGCCCGGGCAGCTACATAGTAAACGATAGCAATTGACCTGCCATGCTCGTCTGCTTTATCCCCCGATTCCCCCCCCCACGTGATCGACCAAGGTTATGGTTCGTGGCCAGTCTGATTCGCCATTGGCAGACAAGTACACAGTAAGGTAGGGAGAGAGGCCAGCAGAACCAAGCACCTATCCCTCCCCCATCGCCCGACATTCTAGAAATAGCATCCACGAAAGGGCGGGGGCCGACCACGTTGGCTGGGATTCCTGATAGCCCGAGGATTGGAGAGGTGGATTGAAGAATCGCAAGCGGTGGAACAGCACGGCGGAGATCCTCCCCTAGCCTGCCTGAGGTACCCGTCCCTCGGTCGGAGAGAGGTTTAATAGCACGGGGTCGTACCATCACTTGTCCCCATGTTCCTGATTGTTTGTGATCCTTTTCCTTCTCTTCCTCCCCCTTTCCTTCCCTCTCTTCTTTCGGTTCCTTGCCCGTGGCTGGAGCATTGCTATCTCTCTCTCTCTCCCCAGATATCGTGAGCAGCTGCTGGACCAGCTTTTTTTTTTGCCCGTCCCTCTCTTCCTCCAATCTCCTCCGCCCCCCTTCTGCCTATAGTTACTATCGTCCTGAGAAAGCTGGGAGCGCCAAACCCGCTCGCGCAGGCGTCTACAGACATCCCACCTTACCTTTTAGTTCCTGGGTTAGTTAGCTACTGGCCTATGCCCCTCTGCCTAACCCCTGAAGCTTGCTCAGATACTCCCCCTTTGTTGCAGCTCCGTTTCTGAACGGTCATTTAATTGGTCTTGGTAGATCGCTCGTCTCCGAATCCCCACCAGAAAACGACGGCAATCGCGCCGGTCCAGCAAGTGTCAGTACGAGTACCACCGATTTGTCTGGACAATCGCCCTGCACACCTCGACGCCTGGAGTTTAATTATCCGCTGGCTTATCCTCACGCCGCGCGTCTCTATTCATTGCGAAGACAAATCACTCAAAGCGAGTCGCTTGCCCGCCGCCACTCCCCTCCGTTTTAATTGTTCGTTGCCCTGAGCATCTACCTTGCCTGGATTACTAGTCACCCGCGACCGGCGGTGTCTAATTACGCTACGTGTTTGCTCGAAGGACTGTCTACAATAGCCCCTGTCGATCCTCTACCTGCGCACAAGCACCTACGAGACAAGGCGGGGAATACACACGGACAAGAACCGCATATACTTCGCACAGCCCTATCTCGTATTCCTTGCGATGCTCTATAGCAGGCCGTATCGTATTGGAAAAGTGTACCTACCTTGAAACTGGCCGATATGTCTACGTCTACTGATGATCCTTTCGCCTTCATCGCTGGCGAACAGAAACCGGCACCGGCACCGGCACCGGCCAAGAAGCCACATTGGAGGGAAAAACTGTTCTCAAAGGACAAACGGCCCAAGGGATCTACAGACCAGCAGATCGAGGCTTTCCTCGGACCCACCCGCTCGAAATCCGTATCCTACGGAGCAGACCAGATCGCGCCTCCGCGACTGGACGCCGCTCATAGATGGCCGTCTGCCCAGGATGTCCTAAATGCGGCCTCTCTTCGTGATGCCCCTCCGCCCGTGGACTTCACCAAGCCCCCTTTCAAAAGTCGCCGAAAGGGGTTGAAAGTGAAGTTCAGCAATCGGACGCCCGACGTGATCGGAGAAGGGGGTGATGAGACGGACATGCCGACCATGGAAATATCTCTATCTCGCAAGACCGCGCAAAGTCAGGATCCCAGTGAGCTGGATGATCTCGGTGACCGCCAGCCGAAGCTGCCTCAACTTCGCCTTGACACTACGTTTGGTGATAAGAATGGACCCGCGCCTCAACAGAAAGATCCGCAGAAGGGATTGAATGCGGAAGACTGGAAGCCGGTGCTGCTACAAAATTCCCAGGATGCTGATTTTCTCATGACGCTGAATCTGGGTGACAAAGGCTCCCGCTTGTCATTTCGTGCATCGCCTGAGTCCCACTCGTTTGCCCAACGTATCCGGGACAGAATGCAAGCCGAGGAGGGGCGTGCTTTACAGCATCGATTTCCGGAACCTCCCTCACCTGCTGAAGAAGCAGGGGTCCAAAGTCCGGCGGAAGTTGTTCCCGACAGTCCCAGTTCAACGTATGAGACGCCTCCTCTTTCTGAGACGGAGCCAAGCCCACCAGAGAATCCCTTTCGAGGACCCCCGATTCCTCCTCACGTTGATCGCAGTCCAGTTGATCGCAGTCCTGAGACCCCCGTCCATCCTTCTATACTTTCCCCTGGAGGAAGCACCCAGATCCTTTCTCCTCAGACCCGCCACCCTATTCCCAAGATCGCGGAGCCCGACGGCCCTGCCCGTCCATCTAGTAGGGATAATCGCGACACTTCTCGGAGCCCTCATCCCCCTAAAATTTCGTTGCGGTCGATTGCTAATCAACTGGGTAACACTGCGTTCGCGGATCTGAAAGCATATATGACGCAATTTAGAGGCACCATTCAATCCTCGGCTGAAGACGCGAAGCCCGTAGCAGAGATTTCTCTTTCCGAATGGATAAGAGCTGCGGCGTGGTGGTTTCTGCGTGGGAAGAAACAGCTGGAAGCTTATGCACGGTCTCGTCCTTCAAGCTCCGGAACACGATCACCCCAGCAGAGCTCCATCGACAGTGCGAAGCAAGCCATTATTGATCTTGCGAAAGCTTTGTGGATTAATGAAAACATTGTCCCCCAACATGATGAGGTGACGCGCTATGGTGCCATGGGTATTGATGCTTTGATTGCAGTAGCCAGCACAACCGGGAATGTCCAGTTGGCTGACCTCCTCAGCCTGAATCAGGCCATCATGAACCATTTACGGTCATTGGCCATGTCTATCAAGCGGAACAACATCCTAGTGGCAATTTCCTCCCAGGGTGAGTCCGCAATCCCAGTTGACACCAGTGTCTGGGTGCGTTATCCATCCTTCGCCGCGGACGTTTCCGCGGTCCTTTCTGGTGCAGCCGCGAGGGCATCGCTAGTGGACATGTTGGGCAAGGGGCCTTCCTTCGTACAAATGATGCCTCTTGGCGATACCAATCGCTATTTCAGTTACGGGAGCATGTTTGTGCATGTTTATGTCAGCTCCAGTGAAGATGAGATTGAGCAATTGACGATGCCTTGCGTATTGTCCATAATCCGCGACCGTGCCGACTGGTATGTATTCGCCGCCATCACCAGCCAGAATGAACTGGTCAATGTCATGATCCAGTCGGACAGGAAAAAGGGCCCTACCTGGGATAGTGTGGATTGGCAAGTCCGATCGCACTCGATCCGGGTCAAGCTGCCCCGCGGTTTTGACTTGGATGTTGTGTTCCAGGAGGAGGATTTCAAGAATATTTGGAACATTGTTCAGTACACCCGGAAGACCGAAGCTGGCCTTCAGCGTGAGTCGGGTGAAACGATCGTTTTTGAGAACACTCTGAAGTCATTCCAGTACATGGACCCTGGCACGCCCAAAGCTTTCCCACCCGAACCTGTTGAGCGGTGTCGGCTTCGGCTGTTTGAGAAGTCCGTGACCATGACTGAGGGCACTGGCAATAGAAGCATGCATCAAGGCTTCCGCCTAGCGGTGCTCACGAGCCCCAAGGTCAAGACTCTCAGCAGCGTGCGTCATGTTCTTGGGTATGGCACACCGATTGTTTTCGGCCTGCTCCGAGGTGAGGATGGGGCACCAGCCCTGCTGCTCAAGGTCAAGGAAGAAGGGAGAACCCGGTCTATGCTCATGTCATTCTACGAGTTGGAGGATCGAACCACCATGCATTCGTTACTTCTCGCAATCCTGCCGCAGGACCGGGAAGTGAAATCGCCCGAAATCCCCATTCGTGCTTACACCATTGAACAGCCAGCGGATCGCGCCGCTGGGCAGCTCGCCAAGGAACACCTCCAATTTCCTGCTGGTACCGTCTCGGTCATTGACCGAGAGCATTCGCATGTCGATCATGGGTACGGTCCAACGGTGCTATCCGAACATCTGCGGGCTTTCATCGCAACCGAATGGGGCTCTGTTACGGACCGGATCAATCTCGGTATGTGAATCGGTCACTGCCTTGGGAATGTCACTGATGAATCTCTAGGACCCGGTGAATTGAAACTCGGCCTCGACATCAACAACCGGACAGGACTCAGTCTGTACCGACTAGGGCAGAAAGATCTGACCGTTTCCGTCGCCGATAATCTAATCTTGCCGGAGATGCCCGATAAATTGTCAGGTTTCTTACAAACCGCCATGACGAAACCAATGATCCGACGATTTGACTTTATGTCTGTACAAGGTAAACTATTCACTACTCGACATCCCTGGCCATCAAGACCAGTCACTGATTTGTGTCACAGATCTTCATATATTTCAACGTGCTGTGACGGGGTACAAGGTACTGTTTGACAGGTAAGTAGGACTGAATGGCCCTTGCTGTCCAAGCTGTTCAGATCTAATCTCGGGGTAATAGTGTGGCTTCCTCCTTTGCCATCTCACGACGTCGGATGGTGGTCCCGATCACCAAGAAATGGGAGTCCAGCCTGGCCCGGATCCAGGTCGTCCGACGAGAGCGGATTGTGCAGCTGGTGGTCTTCTTGAGTGACTTCCATCACGGCAAGTGCATGAACTTTGTTCTCAAAGGCACTGACACGCTGGAGAGCTTCGGGAAAGCCGGCAAGTTCGGAGTCCGGATTGTGGATGCCAAGTTTGCTCTGCCGAAGACGGAAGATGATCCGGCATCAGACTTTGTGTCCTTGGACACGCCGGAATATCCCATGGAGCATGACGATATCTCAATCGCCTTTGACTCCGAGGCAGGTATGTTGCCCCGCGGTTCCCTTGGCACCCTTATGATGCTGATGCTTTGTTTATAGACCGGACCAAGTTCCACGCGGCTGTGCCGGGGTCTGTCCGGGAGCCATCGAGGATGAGCTCGCTCCGTCGGTAAACTCGGGACGCAACCCGAGTCCGTTTCCGTTTCCTGTCTCCTCATGCCACCATCCAATCACCTCACCCCCCCACCCCATCACGTGCCGACTCCCCGCCGTGGAGCTTCTCTCCTCGTTTCCTCCCCCACACACGCTCTCTCTTATCTCTTTCCCAGTCACTTCCTCCCTTCAGTCTCTGACCGTCGGCAAGACCGCTTGTGTCCGCGGCCTGGTGTTTCCCCTTCCCATCTTTTCCCATCTTCACCCATCAATTGCACGCCATGGCTCCCGCCAATCGATCTATGGGCCCCTCCACGCGTGCTTTACATGCCGACGATGCCCTGAATGTGGTCTCAGACGTGGCTCCTCCCATGCACGTTGCCACTACATTCCGGTACTCTGACAACCCAGACGATCTGGTGCCGGTCGCGGACCTCAGTGGGGTATGTCCCTCGCTCCTCGACGTGGTGCACACCCCGAGCTCGGTACTAACGGTGATGCGGTGTTTAGTATGACCAGGAGAAGACCACGCACATCTATTCTCGGCTGACGGCCCCCAATCCTACCCGCTTTGAGGCCATCTTGTCCTCTCTCCTCAATGGAGAAGTCATCAGCTACTCCTCGGGGCTGTCGGCCTTACATGCGGCGCTGGTGCTGCTTAACCCCCGCCGAATTGCCATTGGAAACGGTTATCACGGATGCCACGGTGTGATTTCTCTGTTCACCCGCCTGACCGGACTTCAGAAGTTGGATCTAGACTGCCCTGCGGAACAGCTGGAGGCTGGCGACGTTATTCACTTGGAAACACCGGTGAACCCCGAGGGTACCGCCTTCAATATCCAAGCGTATGCTGAAAAGGCCCATTCGCGAGGCGCCTATCTCATTGTCGATGGCACGTTTGCCCCGCCCTTTCTTCAAGACCCCTTCCAATGGGGCGCCGACTTGGTGATGCATTCGGGGACCAAATACTTTGGTGGACATAGTGATGTGCTTTGCGGGGTTCTTGCCACCCAGCGCAAAGACTGGGCGAGACAACTGTCCCAGGACCGGGTTTACCTGGGCAGCGTGATGGGAAACATGGAAAGTTGGCTAGGTGTTCGCAGCTTGCGGACTCTGGAAGTCCGAGTGCAGCGCCAGAGTCAAAACGCAACGAGCCTTGTGTCATGGCTGAATGAGGCGCTGCATGCGTCCAGCCCCGCTCCGGATAGCGATGAGGCTGTGGTTCAGCGCGCCCTCGAACGGGTTTTCCATGCGAGCTTGCAGAAGGAGGATGAGTCATGGTTGTTGAAGCAGATGCCTCGTGGGTTTGGCCCAGTGTTCTCGCTCACCATGAAGACGGAGGATTTTGCGCGCAAGCTTCCGAGCAAGCTGGCTTTCTTCCAGCATGCCACCAGCCTTGGAGGGGTGGAAACGTTGATCGAGTGGCGGACGATGTCGGACGCGACAGTAGATCGCCGGTTGCTGCGCATCAGTGTTGGATTGGAGAATTGGGAGGATCTCCGGCAGGATCTGGTGACCGCGTTTAGGGAATTAGTCGAGGGTAAATAACTTATTTCATGATATTCTAAGATTTTGCTTTGGCTACTCCTTACCCCGTATACTTCGTAGATATGAACAATCTCAAGGGTCTGGTACGAGCCAAAGCACTAACTGGAGAGTTTCGGCCTTATCAGCGGACCCCGCACGACATGGCTCTATCTCTTCCCCTCCTCCCTTGCTTCCCCTCCTCCAATCCACCCTCCCAAGCTATCTACAGGCTACATACAATAAACCCACCACCTCAACCTACATGAACACCAAATATACATCCTAAACCGGAACCCAAATCACCATCCTCCCCACCAACCAACCAACCACTCACCCAAATCCCAAACCCCACCCCAACTCATCCATCCATCCCATCACCAAAATCAAAATCAAAACCAGAAAAAAAAAAAAAAAAGCAAGACCAACAAAATGAGCACCATCAACCCGCCGACATTCCAAATCCACTACTTCGCGTCAGCATCAACCTACACGGGCAAACAAACCGAGCGAATCGCAGCGCCTTTACCGCTGTCCCTCCTCTTCGAGACCTTGGAGTCAATGTACCCGGGCATCAGAGAAAAGGTGCTTTCTACTTGTGGGGTTAGTCTGGGAGATGAGTATGTGGATGTCTTGGAGGATGGAGATGGGGTTGGAGGGGTGGTTATTAAGGAGGGGGATGAGGTCGCGGTTATTCCGCCGGTTAGTTCGGGGTGAATGAAGTTATTATTGGTTTTTTTATTTTGGGTTGGTTGGGAGGGAGTAGAGGGGGTGGTAAGGTATGTGTGTGTGTTTTGGTATTGATTGGTTTGGTTTACTGATTGCTTTGTTTTTGGGTTTGGTGGTTAGAGGTGTGTATAAGTATGGGTACAGGTACAGGTACAGGGCTGGGTGAAGTCTAGAGTATTAGGGTAAACAGAACAGGAGGAAAGACATGGGGTTCGGAAATGGGAAAACAGGAACAGGAAGAAAGATACTCGAACAGGATAGGAAATGAAAGGACAGACAGACAGACAGGAAAGGAAAGAAATGCGAGTCGAGTCGCCATCGTCGTCACCACCATCATCAACATTAGCATCGTCACCGTGTCACCATCATTATCCAGCATCATATTACACATGACTGCATCGCACCAAACGGATCGGATCAGATCAGATCAAATCAAACAGATCAACCCTCCAACTTCTCCACGCCCGCATTGGCAGCCTTCTTTTGTCTCCAGAGCACGAGGCCACAAATCCCCGAGAAGAAGAACATGATACTGCACACATCGTACATAATTAGCCATCCACCAATCCAAGGGATCCAGATATATCTATACTCACCACATGGCAATACACAACCCCCAAATAGACTTGGCCTCCAAACAAACCGCCGTCGTCCCGCCAATCCAGCTCGTATAATCCACCTTTCCGCTCAAATCATCCAAATAACTGCTCAAATGCGTGGCAAATGTATACGCCGATGATCCGTCCCCTGTCGTATCCTCGATCTTGTTGCACTGCAGATAGGATAGCGGCTTGCCGATGATGACTGAGACGACGATGACGGCGATCAGGATGAGGGTGTCGAGGATGGCGGTTGCGAGGAATGGGAGGATGTTGTCCACGAAGAGGATGGTGGTGATGAAGGCGTAGATTACGGCGATGCTGGTCTGTTCGATATTTCATCAATTGGTTAGGGTGTGTGGGTGGGCGGTAGATGGTTTGCGTTGGGGGAACTTACCACGGTGATGGTCCCAATGAAAATGGCAGGGGGCGAGGCACTGTTGGAGACGATCTCAGCAATGAAGTTGGCTGTGAGGCCGATGATGGCGACGAGGGAGCAGAGTTGGATGATGCGGGCGCAGAGAAAGGTTGCGCCGAGGAGGCCGAAAGGTGCCATCTTTCTTTCTTGTTTTCTTTTTCTTTGATTATAGTGTGTTCTGCCAACTTGATATCTGGATTTATTATAGCAGAGATTGCTTGTGGACACTTCCTGGGGATGAGTTGTGTATCTCAAGCACACAAAGTAAGGACTGTGAAGTGTGATTAATATATCAAATTAAACAATCATGCAAAGGAGCGGGAACAATCCAATTCAAAGGAATGTACAAAGAGAGAGTGTATGTGTGAGAGAAGGTATAACGATCCGTATTAGTATAAACAAGGTAGGACAAGACAATGTAGACAAAGAAAGACCTATCCTCAGACCAAGACGAGACTTATATACCTTCCCGTCTACAATAAAGAAAGCAGCTCAAGTTCTAGACCCAGACAAATTTAGCTACAGCCAGGTTCTAGGTCCGATCGATTTCTCTGGATCTGAATCCCGCTCTCTCATTGCGTGGTGAAGCGCCGACGGCACGGCACGTAGTAGTCTGGACTGACAATGCAAACAGGGTGCGCTTTGTTGGGGAAGTGAAGCGAGCGCTTACAAAATAGATGACACCTACCTGACTGTACCTGTTTAGATACCAGCTAGCTAAGGAAGGGTTGACTGCAGCTAAGAGCTCCCTGAGCTAGCTAGGGCTGTTGTTCTCCACCCCGGCGCTTGGAGACGCCTTCGCGGGTTTGTTCCTGGCCAACAGCCACGCGAGCTTATTTGGACCTGAGACCGCCGGCGTATGGATGATTGGCACGGAGGGTATATTGGATTAATTGCAGTGGAAGAGGAGCGGCTCAGCCTCGTTTGTTTTATGCAGGGTTACTTGATATCCAATCTGTGGTGATATGTGGATGGAGGCGCCTGCAGTGCAGATCGCTGTCGCCCGGTCTTCGGGTGAGCCGCCTGTGGCTATATTAAGGATATGCGGGTGGATGGATTGGGCTTCTGTGGAGAAGAATGTTGATTCATGATATACGTCCGTGCTGGAAGGATTGACACGGGCTGTTCCTGGACAGGTATTGGCTGTGAGGGACACAGCTTCATCTACTCCAATCTCCAGCCACCGCTGGTCCGTTTTTGGAAGAAGCCCTCGGGGTCATATCGGCGTCTAGTCTGTCGGGCTTGTTCCGTCGTGCGCAGGCGCCCCCAGTAGTCCTGTGCGTGGTTGGCATCGTTCATGAAGAGGGGCCGGTAGACGTTGGGTAGCATGCCGTTGTCAATGTAGTTGCTGATGGTGATGTTGAGCCCGTTGAAGAGGTTCTTGATGGCCATATCAATTTTGTCATCGTGCTTGGAGAGACCGTAGGAGAAGTCCAACTGGAGCACGATGTAGTCTTGGTCAATTGGGAAGTCGATCAGGTCCTACATCACCCCTGCATTAGTGGACGCTGGTGGTCTGACTGTGACCACTTACTCCGCCTCTCGCTTTGGCTTTGCTAGTGATAGCTCTGGGCATCGGCTGAAAGGCAAGTGTTCCAATAATGCCTGGTACATCATGCACTGTTTCGGAAATGTTGTGCCAGTAGTCATAGTATGTTTGCATCACCTCTGCACCAACTGTTTTGTTGGGAAGGGGCGTTGTCTCTGTAGCGATGACGTATCGCTTGCCACTGTACGCTTAGTATGTGTTGAGATGGGCACATGGCACTTACGGTAAAACGAAGAAGTCGTTGTGTTTGAGCTACGCAAGGTCAGTCCGGTTTAGCCGCCAATCTTGACGAGGCCACGAACCAGATCGTAATAGCTATTCCACGTCTTGGTGATATCAAGTGGACCAATGGCTGTAAAGTTGTCAAAGACGCCCTGGGGAGGCTTAGGGTCATCGTAGAACAGAAACATGATCCAGGTATCGAGCAGCGCAGCGCACTCGGCCGTCACAATGATGGCAGCCTTGTCGTCCGGGTAATATTCGACGAAGTCCCGAAGTGCCTCCAAGATTTGAGGGCCTTTGTCTGGAGCAAAGACGTAGTTCCCTCCCCAGACCTGGAAGGATCAGAAGGATTCAACACATCAGGCACCATAAGGCAGACCTTGTGATCCTGCGGGTGTGTTTGCAACGTGTACGCAGTTACTATGCCAAAGTTATTCCCCCCTCCCTTGAGAGAAGCAAAGAGATCTGCCCATCAGTCAAATTCCATAAGTCATCTGTCCAGAACGTACCGGTGTTGGCCTTCCTGTTCGCATTCACAACAGTCCCATTTGCCAGAACGACTTCGAAGTTGATGACGTTGTTCGCTGCCCACCCGTACTGTGAGCTCAGAAAGCTCATCCCACCTACATATGTTAGGGAAGGACTGCTAGTTGCCAGAGCGAGCAAATACCTCCCAGCATATATCCTCCGATACCCACACCTGCCATACGGCCACCCACAAGAGTTCGACCGGTCCCATGTAGACCCTTTTGAGCATTCCCCCACGAGATTCCAGGCCCGATGGTTGCGGTTTGATCATCAGAGTTATAGAATACCTGGTCAAGGTTTTTGGTTGATATGAGGAGACCGTCCTGGATGCTGGCGAAGCCATTATTGGGCATGTGCCCTCCTGATTTCACGGCGAAGAGAGTCTCAAAGTGGTGGAGCTCCTTTACGATCTGTGACATCTCTAGTGCGCTTGATGGGGCGGCGATACATGTTGGACGGAGGTCGCCACATGCAGCGGACCAGTATCTCCGAAGATCAAGGCTATATTCCAGAGTAAGAGGTTCTTCGACTGTTATCCCATCTGCCTTCAGCTTCGAGCAGATGTCTGCAGCTTGCAGGGTAGCCATGACAGCCACGCTCATAATCAGAATAATTTCCCCTCCTGGTAGTGTATGCATGGTGTTTGAGGATGACAGAAGTATACAAGATGAGATTTGTTTGGAGTCAATTGACTTTTATTGAAAAGAGTCTGAGCCAGGTACAGAGCGCAATAGTTGAGTCAGGATATATTTGTATTGCTATAAGCTAAGATTGATGGAATGTTGATATGCTGCACGGGTTCTATTGGGCGAGACCAAAGGATCGAGTACTCGGTACAGACCTGCCAACTGTCAAGCCAGTAAATGGTTAGTTTTCTCCGCGAGCTCTCTTTCATTAAGGAGTATATACTGTTTAACCTCTTTAAGCCAATACTAAATGCGCATGCTCGAGCCGATCTTTTCAATATCGGCAAAAGATGGGGAAACGGTAGCCTCATCGATAGGCCAAGGTGTTGGACGGCCTGTCACGAAGCTAAACGCTTTTATATCAGTTGAATCGGCACATTATCAAGAGCAGGAGAGATGCTTGCTGGGCCTGTCAAGGCCACAAATGCAGCTGCACTTTTCAAGAAAGACCTCACGAACCTGTGAGATTGCGAGGAGAAGGTTGCTTCGGGGAGTGCAAGAAACCCAGTCTGACCGCCCTATCTCTGAGGGATAGAGGGGTAACCGGCGGGCAGTATCTTTCTTCAAGAATTCCTTTGTTGTGTTCGAAAAGGGGAGTGTTACAGAGCTCGGCTGGGTAACTTGTATCATGCTTGCCAATAAATACTGTCTATGCCCGAAAGGGCCAATCGTGTGACCACCGACTCCGCCATGCTCCTCTTCAACAAACGCCAACTACTCGAACGTCCAACTTCCACACTCCCCTTTCTGGACGCTGTACGACCATCTCACGTGCAAACTCCATATCCTCAGGACGCGTCCCGCAGAGTTCCAGGTCAAAGCGGCGCACCACGGACGCGAGAGTCATATACAGCTCTGCATAGGCCAGGCTGGATATGCAGTTAGCTCATTTACTCATCCGAACCGAACTGAAGGGCCAGGGAATATAGTTGAAAACAGTGAACGACACTCACTTCATGCCAATACAAATTCTACTGCCCCGTGTGAAAGGAACGAGATATCTGTTAAGGTTGTCTCCTCGTTCAGCAGCTTGGATCCATCGCTCGGGGTTGAAACTTTCTGGCTTGGGGAAGATGGCTGGGTTTCTGTGGATGAAGTAACTGATTGTGCTGACCGGAGTCTTGCGGATAACAGTGTCAGCTAGCCATACTCATTTCTGAACAGTCGATGCTCACGCCAGGTGGGATGCTGTGTCCCTGATAATACAGTGTTTCGGTGGGTGCGACTCGTGCTGGCCTCAAGGTCGCTGCACCCAATCGGAGAGCTTCGTTGACTACAGCCGTCTGATCAATATCATCTCTGAAATTAGTACCGATGGTTACTTCTCGACTATACGGACTCTGTCACGTACCAAATACGGGAGATGCTCCAGCTGTGACCAGTTCGCTTCACTGGTTGGTGTTGGCATGACTCGTTGCAATTCTTGCCGGAGTTTGAGATACATATTCTTGTTCCGGAGAAGGTTGTATATGGCAAAGGTCAATGTCGCCGCTGTGCTTTCGGTCCCCCCGATCAGGACGATAAAGCTCTCGTCGCGCAGACGAGCCAGGGACCGCTCGGAAGCAGGGAGGGAGGGGTCATTTAGAGCATGGTAGATTGTCCTCAGTTTCGAAGGGCCATGGAGGGATAAGGCCTCCTCCGATTGGTGCGCAATCTGTTCCTGCATATCATAAACATTTGACAACGCTGGACGAAGGAGGCGCATGAGTCGTCCAGGCAAAGCCTTCGTTAACGTTGGAATACATGGGAAGAATCGGAACAGATGACATGCACTAGTGCCCTCGGCCATGATCTCCCACACCATGTTTCTTTTTGCCAAGTCTCGATCTTTCAGGTACCCGTTATCCTGACCATAAAGATAGTGGGTGATGATGTCTCCTGTCAATGCAATCAAAGCAGTACTCAACGTGATCCCAGCTCGTTCTGCATGTGCCCTTTCCAGGTGCCATGATAGAAGGGAGATCTTCTCATGAAGGATTCCCGAGAGCTCAGATACAGCCTTCTTCGAAAAGAATGGATTCAATGGACCTCGACGAGCACGGTGAAGGTCATGGTCGATAGTTCCCAGGGCCGCATATGATGAAGCATATGATGACACCAGGCATGGGTCCTTCTTGCGCTTTCGTCCACCCCCAGCATAAATCTCATCGTACATTGATGGGTCGGAAATATGAACTTCTCGCGGGTTTATTCGCACAATGGGACCTATCCTTATTCTCAGTTTGGTGAACCAACGCGGTCTGGTACACACTACCGTATCTTCTATGCATGTTCTCAATCTCCCAGATGAACTTCCCACCACGAATGACATTGTGGTAGAACTCGTGAAGGTGAGTAGCTGCTGCTAGCTTGGGGCCTGGGATCTTGCTAAGAGGATGAAAGTAGATACGGTAGATGGTCCTCGCGAAGAGATAGACAAATGGGAGAAGAAGAAGGATGTACATTTTGAATGATCGTTAATATCTTCTCCCTCTGATGCAGACATCAATACCCATCAATTCCCACCTTACATGGGGCGTGGCCGGGCATGATATACTGACTATTCTCTCAGCTATAGGAATGAACCCTGCATATATGACATGCATCTAGCTATGAACCCCTCAGATGACAAGCGCTAACACCCAGCACACGTTGAAAACGGCATAAGTATCCGCCTAATGCTATGGACGCCTTTGGCTAGACCTGACTCGATTGATGTCGCGATAAGTAACCTTCCGCAAGGTACCTATCATATGGCATCCGTTCCCTTTGCAGCTGGATAAGGCCCCCCAGATGCGAGCGAGCCGTTGTCGGCCTTGAGACCTCGAGGGATGGTTCACACATCTTGAGTGACGCCAGAGAGCCGCCCTAACCGGGGGAGTGTCACTGGGAAAAGCAAATGGGTCGTTGACGATCCCAATTTCCAACCCCGCTGGTCAGGAAGACGTTTCTGTTTTGATCTGCTAAGATCATTGGGCTGGTGAACAGACAGTGGCTTGCAGCTTGACAGCATCGGTGAGGCTCTCATAACCCGATCGTACTTTTATGCTGGATCCTTGGTGAGAGGGGAGGGGGAGGGCGCTATCCACAGATAGGTTAATGACGGTTAGTCCGAGCAATGATGGTGGAGCAGGAGGGGCTGTGCTTCAGCACTCCATCCGCCTAGCAACTATGCTACTGGCTCAGCTATGAACCAGAGCCGCTATATTAGCCCATTCCCAACAAGCGTATCATCCGTTCTTCCGGCATGACAGTATCATATCCAAGTGATTACTGCGGTGGATGTTCGTATGTACGCTAGCGGTCAGTGCGGGCTACCGTACCCCTGTGTTTACCCGATGGCCGTTATCGCCAGCGTAAGTATACACCAAGACATCTCAGAACCATCTAATCTCCTCCTTCCATCACATCATCACATTCAATCTACTCATGGTTACACTATTATAACCATCCACCATCTACCAACAAATCAACTACATGAATATGGAATACAGCAACAGTAGCACAAATCCAAACCCTCCCCCAAACTCCAAACTCCAAACAACAACTCAATCCCCTCTAAGCCCCCCTCACCAGCCCTGTAAAAACTACTATAAATGCCACATATTCTCCGAATCCTATCAACAGCGCACGCACACACACATATGTATGGGTGGGGAGAGGGAAGGGAGAGGGGCGGGGATGTTTGCTTCCGAACCGCCCCTGCACCTAAGCAAAGAAGCAAGCAAGAAATGAATATTGACATAAGCCACATACCAGGGATGTGATTCCAGCATGCATATATGATGTTTTAGAATGTTTGTTTTACTCTCCGACTTGACTTATCTCACGGATCTCTTATCTGAGACGGATGGATGGATGGGTAGTATTTAATTATTTATTTGTATCTTGAAATAAATAAACTTCCAATTTTTCTTTCTTATTTTTATTTTTATTTTTGGGAGGGGGGAAGTAAACCACATCAATGCCAGCTAATAAGACCGAGAAATGAAAGGTCGGTTTGATTTCTCCTGCAGGAAGACGTGCAGCTATCACTTCGCCGGTGCAGGAAACGGGGGCGGGATATTCCGCCGACAGACGCCAGATCCAGATCTGGGTGCTCTAAGTGGCCCAGGTACTCGGCTAGTAGGGTAGGGTAGGGATGATGGGGGGTTGTTATCTGTATCCTGGACTTAGTACATATGATAATACTATGGATGGAGGTAAGTAGCGGTGGGCAGGTAGAGAGCTATAGTACTCCGTAGGCACGTGGGTACTGGAACTGCTGTGTACTGGTGTTGGGGAGGAGAGGGGGAACTGTAAGTAGATAAGCTTCGGGGGAGACTTGCCCTGCTTGGTGGTGGTGATTGTACCCGGACTAAGGTGTGTGTGTCTTGGACTCGATGGGTGCGGGTCTCTAGTATGTATGTCTCACCGGTGTGATTATCGTTTCTCTGGTCTCTAACACCATTTCCTTCTCCTAATCTATCACCCCTGACACCCCAAAGGACCATGTGTGTTCGTGTATACTTCCTACTATCTGAATGGAGCCTTACCCAATGCTTGCCAATATCCAAGATATCATCTATATTCAGCGTACAGTACACCATATATCCCAAAGTCTAGTATCAGCTACACTATCACACAGAGCATACCTTCACAAAGCCCCACTAGATACCAAAGACCTCTTTCACGAGTGTTTTCTTATTGACTATACGAAAGTGTTAGCAATGACCAACCCCGGAAAGTGGACACTCACCCTTCCCCATCGCATTTCTCGGTATAGGACCATCCAGAACCTTCATTTCCTGAGGCATCTTGTAACTAGCCAGGCGGTCCTTGAGGGCGCGACGCATGTCCAAAGCACCCCATGCCTTGCCGTTGCGCCCGGTCTTCTTTGCTTCGGGTCTTAGAACAACAATAGCAGCTACTTTCTGACCCCATTGGTCGGAGGGCAGGCCGACAACGGCGGCTTCGGCGATTTGGGGGCTGATCAAGTTGGTCAGTTGGTATAGCTGGGGGCTGGATGAGGACTCACAGGGATAGCAGTTCCCGCTCCACTTCCAGCGCACTGACTTTCTCGCCGCCGGTCTTGATGATGTCGACACTGCTACGGCCTTGGATAAAGTACATGGGTCCTTGGGCCCATTCACCGCTGGTCCCCTTGCCGGCGTTGTCGACGACACGGCGCGTTGCGACGTCTCCGGTCTTGAACCATTCGCCTTTGCCGTCCTCGCCGGAGACGAAGGACTCCTTGGTGGCCTTTTCGTTGGCCCAGTATTCTTGGAAGATGGTTGGACCGCGAAGCTGGATCTCGCCTTCACGCTCTCGGCCGTTGTTGTCGCGCTCTTCTCCGGTCTTGATAACCTCGTTGGTGTCTGTGTCTACCAGTCTTGCCTCCACGTATGGCAGTGGCCAGCCAACGCTACCATCAACGCGATCGGCAAAGTCCAGCCCACAACTGATGGCCATTCCGACCTCGGTCATTCCGTAGCGTTCAAGAAGAACGTTCCCGTTGCTGAGATCCTGCCAGGCTTTTTTGGTTGGCGTGGGTAAGGCTGCAGAGCCGGAGATGTTGAGGCGCATGTTCTCGGGCGAGATGCCTTTTCTTGCCGCCTCCTGAATCTCAGGACTCAAGCCAGGGAACGAGGACAGTAGTCGGTTGTAGATGGTGGGAACGGCAGTCAAAAAAGTTATCTTGCTGGTTGTTGAAGTATTAGGTAAAAATGGAGCTGCCAGTCTCTTCCACACGGCATCGGTGTTGAAGGGAAACATGAACTCAATGGAAGATCCTGCAAGGACGGGAGCGACAATTGCATTCACAGTGCCGTGGATATGATGCAGGGGAAGCAGATGAAGCAGTCGGTCTTCAGGGGTGTACTCCCACGCCTCGAGGAGAGATGCGGCTTGTGCTGTCAGCGCTGACTGGGGGATCAGTACACCTTTCTGATTTCTGTCAGTCCAGCCCCTAGCTATCGCAAACGCAGGGACCCTACCGGTCTGTTGGTGGTGCCAGAAGTGTAGAGCATCATTCCACCACGAGATTTCGCATTGAGATCCTCCAACGATACAGAACCCGAATTATGTGCGCCGACTTTAATCTTGTCCTTGACATCCAGGACCGGTGCCCGATCCAGATCCGCCTTGAGAAGGTCCTGCGCTTTCTCTGCATACTTCTCCGTAGCAACCAGCACCTTTGCCTGAGAATTATCCATAATATACTTCAGTTCGCCAATGGGAAAGGCCGGGGATAGTGGAAGGGCAATCGCATCGCTAGCAAGAATAGAAAGAAGCGTCACTAGTACACCGGTCAGCAAGGGCATTCCAACGGAGTATAGAGAAAGGCAGGAAACACAGTACCTACGTAGTCGTAGCTATTTTCAGCCAGAAACGCGACCCTCTCGCCAGACAAGCCATCTTGTTTACCTCCAGCAGACTCAACTAGTCTTTCCTTCGCCTGCAGTACATCCGCAACCAAATTGCCATATGTAAAGGAACGAGCAGACGCGCTGTGAACAACAGCGAGATTGGACGGATCGTGGTTTTGAAGAGCGCGGAAGAGAGGTAGATTCGGTAGGGAGGAAAGCGATCGACGAATAGCAGGCGCCACTAATGGCCGGGGGCGATGGTTACAAGCTCTCCAAATTCGAAGGGTCTGGAGCGGAGGTCGAGACGAGGCAGTTGAGCCCCGCGAGAGGAGCGGCATCAAGGTGCGTCCTGGCATGCTTGGTGAGATGACAGAGGTCCGTATAACATGACCCTCCGTCTCTATATGTAGGGTTTGTAAAGCCTCAAAGAGTAGACATGCATACCCAAGGCAAAAGATAAATGCGGATTGCAAGCGCGCGACGGACTGATGTCATTTTGGGGAGGAAGCGCATCGGAGCTTTGCGGTCTCGGCTCGGCAACTTGGCGGTGGTTTGCTCCGGATATCGGTCCTTGACGCAGCTGAGGCAGACATGGTAAGGTTAGAATACTGCATCGAACCAGTCAGATCCAAGTCTCAGCCGTCCGTCCGGGAGAAAGACCGTGGAAGCTTCTATCTGACAGGCCGAGGGGAAGAGGAGCAGCCATCCATCGATTGCATGCCGGACAACAACCGTCGCTCCGCACCATTCCCGAAACGGTAACCCGCCATCTCCGCCAATTGCGGCCACTCGATTCTCATCATCAACCCAGACCCTTTGCGCACGCCCGTACAAACCACCTTTTCCTTGCAATCCTAAAGCCCGGACGGTCTCCAGAACTGCGCCCCTCAATGCTCCCCCGCAGCAGCCTCCCAGGCTTCCTACCCCGCCGCCTGTTCTCCATCACTGCTTCCAGAATGGCCTCCACCTCCGCTACCCCCTTCGAAGATCTCATCCGGGAGAAGGTCCGTATTATCATGTCTCTGATAAATGATAGCAATGCTAATCTAGGTTTTTTTAGGTGACAACCGCGCTCTCCCCCTCCACACTCGTCATCCGCAACGATTCTCATCTCCATGCGCATCATGCCGCGATGCGCGGGGCGACTTCTAAAGAAACACATTTCCAGTCCGTCTATTCGCTCCTACCCTATTCTGGAGGAACTGGTCTAATAATGATTATGGCGTCTAGTGTCACGATTACCTCCCCCTCGTTCCAGTCGAAACCCCAGCCTGCGCGCCATCGTATGGTCTACGCTTTGTTGAAGGAGGAAATGAGTCAGGAGGGAGGCATCCATGCACTGCAATTGCGGACAAAGACACCGGAGGAGGAACAGCGGGAGAAGGAAAGACAGGCCCAGGCTTAGACGAGAAAGGTTGATATGATTTACTTGGTCTGCGATACCCACAAATGCATATACAAAATCAACCGGTGCTGCACGAACTGCAGCGCCGTCCATTACCACCATACCTCACAGGACACATTATTATTAAGGTAGTCGATTATTACATGGTTCTAGCGCCAAAGTAGGGGCAACGAAGAGACTCTAATATATACACTGCGATAGCATCATGCGCATCCTAGCCAACGAGCAGCGACAGGGATCATCAGGCCGCATACGCCCCAAGACGCAGAAACTATACACGACCGATCAGTGGATACAGAACAACAGGACGAGCAAACGAACAAAGGAGAGGATCGGCAGGTGACGTGCTTTTCAAACCAAGACAGACAAACGACAAAGTGGTATAACAACAGAAAGAATCACAGCAAGCGAACGACCCTCGACTTGGCTTACCGTAAGCGTAGTCAACAGAAGTAGAGCACTGGACGAGAACATGGTACACAGACGATAGAAGGTTCGTTATAGCCTTGCGTAAACTTGAACGGAGAGCGAACAGAAACAGGCCAAGGTTCGATACCTCAGAGGGTATCTTTGGATATGAAGGACATTGACATGGCGAAGCATTATCCGAGCGAGGTCGAGGTCATCAGATCAAGCCAAGTATAGCATGTTGCCACGAGATTGGCGGGCTTATTTGGACGACTTGTTCGCTTCGGTGACACCGACGGCAACACCGACGATGATAGCAATGATAATAACTAGAGATCCGCGTCAGCTCGGCCTACATATCGGATGATGACATCGGGTCCACTTACTGACGACCAGCAGAGCATACCACTTCCACTTCCTTGCCCGACGAGCGCTGGCGATGGCTTCCGTGATCTGGTTGTTGGCGTGCGAAACGTTCTGAGCGACATTATCTGCGTCCTGGCTGATCTGCTCCACAGCAGGCTCCTGCTGGTGGACAAGCTCTGCCACCTCCTGGTACAGTCGGCCAAGCTCCATCATATCCTGCTCGATCTTGCGAATTGCGGCCGATCGCTCCAAAGCGGCTTGTCTCGCGTCGTTGGCCTGTCTTGTCCGGCTACCAGTGACCTAAAGCGGGGCATGTTAGCATCGACTTTCCGATGTATCCCTAAAAGAGGCGTACCTGGAAGCTCTGTTCCTGACCCATCAGGACGTTGTCAACACCCTGCTCGATTTCCTCGGGGGAGGCCTCCGGGTTGGCGATCTCATAACGTCTGCGGACCTGTTCCCTCAGGCGCTTCTGGAAATCAGACTGGCACCTCTGGTACTGTTCGATCTCTCGGCGAAGGTTCCGGCTAGTGACATCGATCTGGGTCTGTACGCGGTTGTCTCCGGAGCCGGGGGTCTGCTTGACCTTCTTCAGAAGGTCACGGAGGTAACGGAAGCCGTTGTTGATTTCGTCCTCGATGTAATCCAAAGTCTGGCGGGAAACCTGGTCTTCCTTTCCGGTGCTCGAGTCCAACAAAGCGTTCTGGGCGGCCGCAAGCTGGCTCTCCCGCTTGGCGCGGAGATCCGCAATACCATCGTTGATCTCTCTGCACTTGTTCAACATGGACGTGGTGTCGAGGGGCGGGTCATAAGCGCCCATCTCTAGAAGTGCGAACGAACGGTAAGCCCTGGTTGGGTCAGGTCATGGACGTGGTGCGCTTACCATAGCTACCGTTTCCCTGCTCCATAGCATTGGCGTCACTGTAAGGATTGGAGTGATCTCCACCATAGGGGTCGTACTGGCCGTAGCCGCCCTGGTTGCCACCGTACTGTGATGGGCGAGTTAGCAGAGCATTGGGGAATGCGCAAGTGGTCGGTCATAAGGGGAGGGAGGGGTAGCAGAGAGATCAGGACCACGGCTTGCTAGGTCAACATACACTCATGGTGATGATTTATTGCGATTCTTCGATAGTGGAAGTCAAATTGCTCGTGCAGCCGTCACTTGGGACAGTCGAGTCGTGATGCAGTGTGGTGACTGTGGTCACTAGTCGCAGCGTGTATTCCGCAAAGGTGGTGGTGGTAGCTCGGGGTCGTACGGGAAACGAGGACGATGGCCGAGGACGCGCGAAACGGCGAATTGCGACTACCGCAGAAGCGACGAAAGGTGGACCAAGGTTGAGGGGAGGAGAATTAAGTCCCAGTAGGGAAGAGGGTTAAGGTGGGGGGAAGTCGAAGGGAAAGATGCGAGAGCAGCAGGCAGAAAAAAAGCAGAGAGGAAATGAGGTAAGAAACGATGGGGAGGACGAAAGAGTGACGGGTGAGACTGAGACAAGGCGGCTGAGCCACTGGCGGCTGCAAAAGGCAAAGGAAGCGCGCGACTTGCTGGACTGGCCCGCCGATGGCAAAGTCACTAACTAGAGTATGGGTAAGGAACGACTGGGTGAGGTAAAGAACAATCAAGAGGAGAGAAGGTGAAGCCGTTTTCTCTTTTCCTCTCGTCAACAATCAGGGGTGAAACCTACGAGGATGGGTTTTCTCGATATTATTAGTAGGGGGCTTCCAACTAGCTGCACAGGCCGGCCGGCGATCCTCGAGTCCCCTTTTTCACGATGATGATAATCAAAACATCCACTGTCGGTGGCCGCTGAAACAGCTCGGTCGGGCCTGCAAAGTGGAATCAAGGCATGGGCTGAGGCCCTGGAGGGATGCTACGGTGGATCGCAGTAGATATTATGCAGTGGACGATCGTCGCAATTGACTGGGATGAAGGTATATCAATCCCCAGGTATAGTGGTTGCCGAAGGGTCGTCCTGACAGGCCTTCTCCTTACTTCCAGCTCTTTGCTTTTTCCTCCAGCTTGGATTGTACGCCATCATTTACAACCAGACCGTCAGTCACGAAAGGACCTTCCCAGACAACAAAGGAACTGACTGGAGCCATCCACTCCGTTCGGATCAGCCCCCAAGCCGACCATCGGCCCTCCATCCCACCCAGCAAGCAAACCAGCACGAGGTAAACAGTCTGCACGTCACTCACATGTTTATGACCTGGAAACCGAATAGAGCTTCAACGGTCTCCCCACCCGCCAAACATCTCTACTGTGTACTGTCTACGCGCCCAATCTACCCCATACGCATCCCGGCACCGCACCAGCGATGAATCGCAAGGGAATCTCTAGTATTCATTAGTGCTCATTTCCCTTGACGCCGCTTCCCCACCCCGCGCAGAGACCCAATCTCCAGAGCGGCAGAACCATCCCGTCAAGTTTCAGCGCTTTATTGTATTTAACCCTGCGAACATACTTACACGGTATGATTCAAATATCTAGAATCCATATATTCCCCGTGGCGGTGGTCCTCAACCTCCAGGTCTCTGTTCGAAGATTCCACTGCAGCTCCACCACCGCGATCCTTCTTGGCCATCCAGGGCAAAGCTTGCCAGCCTAGCCCACAAGCGAGAGTATAATTAGCAACGAACCCCATTCGACTGCAGGTGCGTGCATCCAGTCATTCTCCAGGTCATGGAGAGAAACGAAATGTCGGTGTCTAAATGGCAACGTGCGCTGCGCTCAAGCCCTGGGAGCCGCATCGGGCACTGCCCCAATTCCCCAGGTAACCTCAGGCAGCCGTTTTTCCACC
The DNA here is from genome assembly GCA_003184635.1 of Aspergillus sclerotiicarbonarius CBS 121057. NCBI lineage: Eukaryota > Fungi > Ascomycota > Eurotiomycetes > Eurotiales > Aspergillaceae > Aspergillus > Aspergillus sclerotiicarbonarius. Next base: position 111,497 of record KZ826356.1, on the reverse strand, counting down.
ATCCGGATTTCGGACGAACCTTATCATTGTGGCTTAGCAACCAGCTAGCCACCTATATCGATCATTCTGATATTAAGAGATCCCATAATAATTTATGTAGCATAGCACCGCCCGACACAATTCTTCCATTCTCCTGTCGTGACCCAACACGTGTGGCTCCAAGAGGGGAGCGGAGGGGAGGGGAGGGATGGAAGGGAATGCGTCACATGCAGCCCAACATTAACTTCCACAACCACTGGACTATTCCCCCGGATCCCTGGCATACCATCCCATCTGATGCTTGATTCACTTTAAATGAGATGAACACGATCATGCAACAAACCTTATTCCAATAATGAACCAAATGCAAATATCCATCCTGCATAAATCTGCAGTGCGGCAAGGAGATATATTTACTCCATCGGAGTACTTAAACCACATACTATGTACATAAAAGTGCATGAAGCATGAAGCAGACAACCTAATAAAATCAATGCAAATGATAGTACTATTAAGCAAGGTACACCTCCTCCACATAAAAATAAATAATACGATTCTAGATCACAGTCTAGAACCACCCATTCTATGATCCATATATCCCAAAAACAGCAGTTCTACATAATAAATACATCTTTCAACAAACCAACCAATTATGCCCCAAACCCCAGTACCCTCCCTCACTCCCTCCCCATGAACCCCTTCAAACGTAGTAAGTAGATATAATCATGTGGCCAGAAACACCAAAACCCATCCATCCACAGAACCCAACCCCCAAACCCACGGAACAAGCCCCCAAACCACCAACCATCCAACCATCCAACCATCCAACAACCAATCCGAACCCAACCATCACAACAAGCCGGGTCGGTCCCAGGCTGCAACATCTACCACCAATACGAAGAACCATAATCTACCTACACGGTACTCCGTACGCCGGCCTAGAACCTCAAACCCCCTCTTCTATCTGCCTATCTACCTAATCCCTGGAATCCGAATCCATGGGTTAGGCAGATGGATAGACACTATTTACTACTACTACTACTACTACTACTACTACTACTACTACTACTACTACTAGTATCAGCGTGAGTCATGTCGGACCACCCATTAGATAATGACAGTAAACGGTTTTCCGCAACCATACAGTCTAGGTACCTACCACATTACAGAGTACTTCCACTCCACTCCACTCCATCCAGTTGACTAACACGCCGAAGAATAACCACCTACCTAGCAGCAGTGGATGGGGGGGCTATCTGGTTGCCAGGGAATTTCCAACGCTAGATCGTATTTGGGTTTCCCACCTAGGTAGGTACCGTAGGTGAATGAATTATTGTCAAGAACTGAGGCGGACGGGTGTGCACCGCAGAATGGATATCCGTTACCTAAGGGTTTTTATCCACCGGGGTGGTTTAAGGTACTAGATACAGATGGTAGATAACAGGTTCCACTTGCCGGCGTAGGTTAATTTGGTTGGGTGGGTTGTTCGAGAATAATTTCAGGCACGGCTTGGCGATGACTGCTCTGCAAAGTCTGTCGGTCTGCCTCCGCCGCCGAATCGCTATAGCTATCTACAGGTCCGTTCAATATCTCAGTCAGGCACTCAAAATTATAGTTAATCATAATAGTAACAACAAGCTATGCATAATCCGTACATCGTATGTACACCCGCTCCCCTCATCTGCTCTGCAGGTGCTCTGATATCGCGTTCAGCGCGTATATACCAGAACTGCGGGTCAAGTATTATAGTACATTAGAATGGTATGTGAGCGGAGCTCAGTTCTCCTGCTCCTTCTTCTCCTCATGAGCCGGCGTGGGAGCACCCGCGTCATCCGCGTCGAGCGCGTTCAGCTGATCTTCCTGGTCGTTCAGGTGGTGGTACACCAGCCAGAAGATGATACCGGCAATAAACGAGGCGCAGGCCAGACCCACAAACATCCACATGATAGCAGGGTCATAGGCGGCGGGAGTCAGGGCCTCGGCGAGAGCGGAACCAAATGCGTTGGTAAGGAGGTACATCGACTGCACGAACGACTTCATCGACGGAGGAGCCTTGGTGTAGGCATACTCCAATCCAGACACCGACGCGAAAATTTCAGAGAGACCAATGAAAACGTAGGCGGGAGTCTGAATCGCAATGTGAACGTGGTTGCCAGTGGTCGACCCGTCAACTTCCGAAGCCGCGCACCCAGGATGCTCGTAGCAAGGACCGGCGGAATAGATAAGGTGCTGAACAATGGCTGCGTACATCATAGCCAGAGAGGCAACGACGAAACCCAGGGCGATACGGGTAATGGGCCGGAAGCGAATCCGCAAGCGACGCAGCAAGGGGTAGACAAGACTCTCCAGGATGGGGATAAAGACGATAATCGAAATAGGGTCAAAGTTCTGCATCAGGTCGTTCGGGATTCCATGGCCCTCCATCTGTCCAGCCTGCGTGACAAAGTTGCTTGAGAATTGACCGTAGACAACCCAGTAGATCGGGTAGAAACAGAACACCCGGCATGCGACCAAGGCACGCTTGAGCTCGTCAATAAAGTGATCGTCCCAGGGCAGGTTGGGCCTTGCACCGCCGTTGGCCGCCTGCCAGCTGGGCTTGGCAGAATCCATGTTGCGGTTGACAATCATGATCCACAAGGCCTTGAAGGCATCGGTAATAATCGAGCCTTGCGGAGGGCGGACGACGTAGTACTTGCGGCCAAAGACAAGCACCATGGTACCGACAGCGAACATGCACAAGCAAAGCAGATATCCGGACCAGAAGCCGATGTACTCCTCCATGTAGGGGGTTGCCAACAAAGACAGGGATCCCACGTTGATACAGCCATAGAAGATCATGTAAATGCGCTGGATCGTTAGGGAAGGATCGATAATAACCCTTTCGCCCTTCGGGGTAGTCGAAACTGCCATCTTCTTGCGCTTGTACTGATCGGCAATGAGAGGGGCAACGTTACTCTTGATACCACCAGTGCCCAAGCCAATGATCAAGATAGACACGATGAAGCCTCCAACGCCGGCGCCATGGCTGAGAGCCGTGGGGATCGAGGTGCAGACGAGGATGAGCAGACCGACCAAATAGATGATACAGAAAACCACGATGGTCTTGTATTTGCCGAGGTATTGGTCAGCGACGATGGCACCGAGAATGGGAGTAACTAGGGTCGGGATATCAGTACATGAGCTTGAGAGCGCATGAGGTGACAAACGAACCATAACACCAGAACTGGAAGAAGGTGGTGAGACCAGTGGCTCCCTGATGGCCCATGCCCAGAGCACCGCGTCCCTCACTCCCGTCCAGAGGGCGGTCGACATAGTTCTGGAACATGCCAGACATTCCATAGTAGGTGAAACGCTCGCACAGCTCGACAACCGCGACAAGCCAAGCGGAAATAGGCAGATGTTCGGCGACATGGCGAAGAGTAGCAGTTTCCTCGGCGTTGGGTTCCTCGCCATCGGGAGTGGCACTCAATGCCTTCTCGCTAGCCTCGGGAAAGCCTGCCTTTTCGTTTATGATGGTGTCGGCGACGGTGCCATGGCCCTGTTGCGGCCTGAGATATCAATTAGTACTGGAATTATGAGGATGATACTAGGGCGAGGTGTGATGGTAAATGACTCATTGAGCCACAAGCCATGAAAAAAAACGGCATTATGAAAGAGTGAAGACCGAAACAAAAGAGTGGTGGTCACTTACTGAGTGATCTCAGCCTCATGATCTCCAGACATATTTGCAGGGACCAGGCAGGAAAATCCCAGGGACGAAGGGGGACTGGGCGCAATTTTGCTCAGGAAAGGTAGGTAGGCACGAGATCCTCGCGAGGGAAACGGCCCTCACCTTATACTGGTGGTGGGCGATATAGAGAGGTAGCCGAAGCGGGACCGTCTTGTCCCGGCGTGGCCAATGACTACCATGAAACGTGCCTGTCCGTGGTCAAGTGAGAACCGAACCGCTTAGACCGAGGAATCATTCCGGATGTAACCCAAAGGCCGGAGGCGACCCTCGATATGACAATAATTGACAAGCAGCGTTAAGCACCAGCCGAGATGGCGAATGGCCGCTGTGATTGGCCCGCCCGTCCAAAGCCCGGCGACAGAATGGAACGCCAAGAAGTCGGAGTTTGCCGGTGAGAAGGCGAGAATTCTTCCAAGTTTCCACTCCCTCGTGGCTTCCCCTCACAGGGTTTCCCAATTCCTTTGTCCCTTCCTTGTTCCTGTACCCAACATGATTGCGGATAGATAATGTCTCAGTCTTAGTTCCGTGTCAACCAGACAGCCTTCTTTCCCTTCCGTTCAAGCCTCCGGATTGCATGTCGCCGGGTATTACTGCGGATTCATCGAGGCGGACGCCAAGCTGGACGAGGGCTTAATCGTTGGTGCCGTCGGTAGGACCACCGCATGCGGAACGCGTTAGGTAACATAAATCTTCAAGCTGTCGACGTGCCGATAAGCCTGGCGTGTCTCATTCGCAGCTCAGCGGAGTACGAGGCAAACTCCGTCCATGTCGTCGCAGGGCGCAAGGGCGCTCACGGTCGGCTCATCGAGTCCAACGTTCCCCCGCCCATGAGATGATTGATCAGCACAGAACGGTTGCAACGTCGGGTTTCCCCGCGCCCTGGTGATGGTTGACTCCGTACGGAGTATGTGTAGGTAGATGTGGCCCATCAGGTCACTCGCGTTGCTGGATCCTTGATAGGCGTAGGATGTAGCGTGCCCCGGCCAAGACCCTGCTTACTTCCTTCTGCGTTGTAGTCATGGTCATTATCCTTGCTGGAGGCACGGTGATAGGAGGCGGCGAGTGAGACAATGGCCCCCCATCGAGCACGGAGGTGGAAACCCAAACCATGACGGTGTCCTGGCAAGTAGATAATTAGTCGTTCAATTGACTGTAATCACGGATGTAGCCATCTGCAAGGCCCTCTGCTCATGGCGACGATCGAGGCGTGCCTCGGTGGTAATAATTGGGGTGGAGTTCTGTAGCCGACCGGCTCAAGCCGCCCAGAACAGGCCAGAGGCGGAATTGGCTGTGAGGGATCATCGGGCTATGGCACGGAATGGCATCAGGCAATCACCGGGGCCGGATTTCAAATGTATTCGCAGAGCATCTGCATCGCATCTCTGCAGCTGCATGGAAAGAAGAACGACAACATCACGTCGTGCCTGGCAAGAAGGGGACGCGCAGGCAGCAGAACTCGGCAGGCGCGCCCGTTGTGGTTAAGTATCCTCTTCCTGGCCTTCCGAAGGCCGACTTCGCCCTCTCCTCCAACGGTGATTCGTCATCTGCGGCCTCGCTGGCTTTGTCCTTTTCCGCCCAAGCTGACCGAGAAACAGCCAACGATATCTCCGAGCCTGCTCAGATTGGCCTTGAATCGTCTTCTTATCTGGTCAATTCCGTGCACTAGACTCCAACAGCTCCGGTCTTCGTCCGAGCGGTCGACAATATCAAGCCTAATCTGGATGGCGTGCTTGCCAACCTTGCAGTCTGGGGTCGATAACTGGATGGATTACATTCACTGGTCAAGGGAAAGACGGCCTTAATATGTGTCTGGACTCTTCCCAACCGCTACAATGACTCAGTATGGGGTACCTGCGTGTGACTCCTACGGACACGGCTCGTCGCTGCCCCCAGCGGGCTTGGCTCGTGAATGAGATGGCGGCAGAAACAAGCTGCCGTGATGATCTACAGGGTCCCGGTCGTTGATCTGTGAAATCGCCCGGTTGGAACAGGATCTCTAGACTCAAGGTTGTCGCCTCCCTCTCGTACTCGAGAGCGCGAGACATCAGGATTGGGGTCCTACGTTTCTAGGACATATCCCGCACGATGTCGGCCGAAAAGCGAAACAAACTGAGAAGTTTCGTCCGTTGGATTGTTTGAGATGGGGCTAGGGCAGCCTATTGGGCATTTAAACAACCCTTTAATCCTCTTAAAGTAGGCGATCATTTCTTGTCAAGCTCCACAACTCCACACATCGGTGCAAAGCAGGAGACGGTGAGTCAACAGTTCACATTCTTTTACTAAAGTACTTGGAGTTCTAGGGACAGGCAAACTGCAGACCTGTAGAGACTTTTGGACGCGGGGAAAATCAGATGTGAACAGACACCCATCTCCACTGATGAGTGCCGTGGGGGAATCCTTTTGATATAATTCTAGGTGGAGGAGTGCTTTGACCTTACTGGCATCGGTCTCGACGGATGAAGGAGGATAAATAGTGTGCACACTCCGCTCAATATGAGAGTACAAGAAAAGGAAATATAGCGGGGGGGAATATAGAGAGAGAGAAAGAGACCAGAAAGGAAAATAAACAATAAAACAAATAAAACCAGCCGCAAAAAGGACGGAAAAGAAGGGTGGAAGGCCTCATTGATGAAAAGTGCTTGGTGGCCGATAAAAAAAAAAGATTCCCCCCGCGCGGACTCGAACCGCGGCCTTCTCCTAAGAATACTTGTGATAAGAATAAGTGGAGCACTCTGCCACTGAGCTACGGGGGGATTGGTTACACTAACCAGACCCGCTCTCAGTTAACTGTTTAATTGGCTTTCACCGCCCCACTCCCCACACCAGGAAACTGCTAGGACAAAATAGTCCAGGAGGTTGAAGGAGCCCTGAGGCCATACTATAGGTATAATAATAATATCCTAGCCCACGGCATCTTTAAGGAACCATGTCAGAGCTTAATTGTACTATGTATGAGCTGAAATACTGTTGCTAACTATCCCTAGCCCATGTCCCATGGCGGGAATAAGGAAGAACGCCTCCGTGAAGACTTCAACTCCTAAGAATACTAGATAGGCGGAGCGAGCACTCTTACCACTAAGCCACGGGGACAATTGGTAGCTAGAGGAACTGGCAAGCTAATCATCAATTGTAAATGAGAAGAGTACAAATCACCTTTCGGTAGGGGGAAGTTGGAGAAAGGCTGCTGTCAGAATCCGCCCTAGATGCGCTTCTAGAGTGAATCCACCAGGGGCTCACGAGTCCGCCAACTCAGCCATCTGGCAGAAGACTAGAATTCCGAGCCTGTTGGCTCGGAAGGCGCATCGTTAATACGTTTTCAATAGGAAGATTCACAGTGGAGAATTATGTGATGGGCAGAGCCTCACAGCTGGGTCTGCGCGAAATCGAATCGCAGACTACTGATGAGCCTATACAAGAAGCTCTATCCTAAGTCCTAACCACTCCATGGAGGTGAAGAAGGGAGTCTAGTACCTATTATAGCTAGCTTCATCTGCATAATGCACAAGCTATACCGTATAAGACATGGTGCACACAAACTAGGACTAAAGCGTTAGGTGCGGCGGGGATCTCAGGACCTTAATGAGCAGGAGGATAAGAAGACCAAAACCACGATAACCACCGATCGGATTGTAGTAAAATTTACCAAGAGAAATGCACCAGGTATATAGATCACAAACAACTTGGAGAAGGAAAAAAAGACCAAAAAAGTGAGTGTCCCCGCGCGGATTCGAACCGCGGCCCTCTCCTAAGAATACTTGTGATAAGAATAAGTGGAGCGCTCTACCGCTGAGCTACGTGGGACTCCTATGCCTATTATGAACACTGGCTAACCCAAAAGGGAGGGTGGGTAGTGGACCCCACCAAAATGGCCTGCACCGCGAACTTCTTCAAAGGAAACTGCTTCGTAAACTGAGTTAGAGACAATATACACCATATAGTTTAATAATATAGGCATCTAGTTGATGTAATACATGAAATTTTTTTGTGGTAGAAAAAAAAAAAAAATTGTCCCCCCGCGCGGACTCGAACCGCGGCCTTCTCCTAAGAATACTTGTGGATAAGAATAAGTGGAGCACTCTGCCACTGAGCTACGGGGGGTGTTTGGTTAGTCCTAGAACGCGGACCTTTCATTTGTCGACCCCCCAGCTAAGTATCCACCCACCTTTCAAGCGACAGGCACAACAGAGGGGAAAAAAAGAAGACAACTTGCCCCCACGCGGGATTGAACCGCGGACCTCTTCATGGCAGTATTGTCATACGAGTGAAGCGCTCTACCACTGAGCTACAAGGGCTGTCTGTTGAAGAATGCCAACAAACTTTGGAATACATACTACAGCAACGTTCTCTCGCAACTTGTTTTCCAACAGCATTTATTTACCCTTGAACAAATAGTGCCTATGCGCATAACATCCAGTTCATTATTTTTCTGTTCTAGTTGCCATTTTTTATCTTGAAGAAAATGTCCCAAACACCTACCTAACGCCTACCCAGATTCCATCCCTTGCTGAGTTATCGGCCACAACCAACAGAGCACAACACAGCCTCTCTACCTAGCTTACCACGTATACAAAAGCTTTTAACTGAATGTGACTTTGGAGAGAAATCTTTATAGAGCCTTACTTCTCATTCATGGCGCGTAGGGTAGATGATCAAGTACTCGTGAGATACAAGGACAGGTCGCCAACAGTGACATGGCCTGTAGAGTTACCTAATAGAGCGACCTGAAGACTTCCCTAGATCATATGCAGTGCCGGGTTTCATTCAGTCCTCTTAATGATGAAGCCTAAATTTCCAGCAAGATTGACCAGTTTGTCGAGTGTAGTTATTGTAGTCGATACGAGACAGACCTCATTATGACGATGACTGCGATGCTTGATTGAAGGAAGCTATCGCAGAAAGTCAATCTTTGGAAATCACCATACTAAAGTAAATGTAAGAGAAGACAGGTGCGAATAATACTACCGATATGTATTTTATTATTAATAAGAAAAGGGATACAAAGCCAAACACGAGATTTGAAGCCCTCCTTGGGGCGGGTACAAAAGAGGTCCTCTCTTCAACTATGGCTGCCCCGAAAAAGGCAGTCGGATGAAGTGACTACGCATCTGATACTTTTACATTGGGCGATAACCACGCATACTGATCCTTCATATTACTTATGTCCTTTCTTTTTCGCCCACTGGGAAGTTATTTGGCGGAGCGAAGCTCTATAATCATATCTTCTTTAAACACGCGCAAAAGGTGTCAGAAGAAAGGAAGCACGTAGTTAGATGGAGGTTGGGTGAGGTCATCTTTAGAGATAGCCCCAGGTTATACGCAAAGGGGCAACACAAGCAAAGGAGCCAGATGTCCATCTCGCCTACAGTAGATGGAGGAGCAATAGCCTGACGTCTTCTATCAGACTCGACAGAAATCCTGTTTATATGACCGGTTCTGAAGTCCATTTAAATAGCCCAGTGCCTATAATACCGCATTTCACTGGCCCATTACTAACTTAGTGTTTATTTATTCTCCTTGCTAGCCTGTAGATAAGTCAAATCTACCCAGGCAGGTTGAATCCACGCGGACAAGCTGAATCTCAATATAGGGATATCCACTATGCTCTAGCTTTGCCCTTTTTCTACACAACCTCTCCCAGCCCAACACTAATAGAAGTTGAGTGACAAGGAAGCACGTAGCCTTTTGATATATATAACAGGCCCGGTCTGTCGACCAACTACTACCTCAACATTATGTAACTCTACTAACTTAGCGAAAAGACCTACCTAGCCTTTAGACGGTAGTTTGGCAAGAGAAAGCAACAGAGATGTGTTGGACCTAGCTACAATTCACTACCTAGCGCCAACCGCACTTAGCAACCTGCAACGACATGCCCTTTTTCCTGTACTTGATTTTCCTAGGTAGCTGTAGCAACATGAAATAGATATATTCGAGCCACGATTCCACTCAGCATACTTTGTTAATGTCTTTTATGAGGCCACTATAGCAACGTCAATAATTGCGTTGATGATAAGGTACGAGACTCATCACTCCTAACTATACATTCATGATACTCATATGTCTAGTCAGCCCCGCGACTGTCCAACTAGACCGGAAACATCCGCCGGGATTCTAGTCTGTCAACTACTTAGTTGTCTGTTCCATCGTTGATGTTAGCAAAGTTCACTTCGATATATTTTCGGAGATGAAGTACTCAATACGATACAGAGCGAGCATATCTTATTCAATATTCTGCACCCCAGGATACTGGACGCATCATGGACATGCTGTGGCTGAGAAATCAATTTCATTCATGACTCGTAGATTTCCTGATTTCTACATATACTTCCTGTTAAAGATATCGGCTATCCACATTCTAGTGCGAGCTAGATATGCCTTTGACCTTACATTAGCATTTCTTTCCATGATTTCCCTCTGGCATCACCCTCATATATATTTGCAGAAGATAATCGAAGCTATACCAACTCTATGAGTCCTTCTCATCCATATTATCAGACTATTAACCTGGGATAACTTTTTAGTACTCCAGGACAGGCTTCCTTATCCACTCATACCATACATACTCCTCGAATAACTATTTCCTTTCTGGTTTCGTTTCTCTCACTTGATTGCACATGTGATCCTGAATATACGAGACAACACCACTGGCCAAAAGATTATCCATAACAATATATCACTACAAATATTATTTCCTGCGAGATCCTACCTCCTACATCTCCAGCCCCACAGCTCACACTCGTTACACCCATAATAAAGCACTAGATTATCAGCCACCGCAAACCCACCAACAAAGTCGAAGCCAAAGCCACGTGCGTCATGAGTTGGGTCTGTTTTGAAGCTACAGCCAGAGCCAAATCGTCAGCCCGAGCTGCAGCCACTAGAGCTATACTCCGTGGACTTATAGTAATCAGAGTCGCGGATTCCTGCATATAATGGTAACATGTTACTACTAGCGTGAGAAGGCTTCTTCCCCTTGAGGTTTGATCAGCAGGTAGCTAATGTTGTTTCTAGCCATGAGAGATATCCAAGTATAAGGCTAACTGGTAGCCTGGTCTTTACTTACCCTACGACAGGTAATCTTTGATCTTGTGTGTTGAACAACATTTGTACCTACTACCTACTGATGCTATGAGGGGAAGGGCTCATTGGACTTAGTAGCCATTCGCCGTCTATAGTGATATCAATTAATATATACTAGTCTCCTTATAGCTAGCTCCTCCTATAATATCACATCCGCAGTTAACTCCATGTAAAGTACCATTGAAGGTATATCAATTCCCCAGTCCTTTGCACCCGCTCTATCACACTTCCCAGACATGTCATCTCTTACAGAACAACTCTCCACACTCGAGCTCATAGCTATTATTAGGTCTTTTTGATGGTATGGGGAAGGTCTCAACAAGTTTATTTCATGCCACGCCCGCCACTCCCCGCTCCGAAACCAAACCAAGAAGAAAGAAACCAACATGCCCAGGCCAGCTCACAGTACAAGAAGTGGTTCATTGCGTCGGGGGCACCATAAAAAAAAGAAAAAGAGAAAAGAACAAAAAACGGTCAATGAGAGACAGGGAATCAGGGAATCCATCTCACGTACTGTGAAATGGATGTATATAGTGAGAATCCACCCAAGTAGCTTACAAGTGATGCGTTGTCTGAGCCACTTTCAAAACACGCATCACCCATAAGCTAATCAGGTGGGTTCTCACAGATGACAGGTATGAGAGATGCCCTGGGCCTATTTCCTCCTACCAGCCACGGCCCAGGGTGTGCATTAGGGGGGTACAAGATGGGGCAGAACATGAAAGTGAGAAAAAAAGGAAAAAAGGAAAAAAGGAAAAAAGGAAACAAGGAAACAAGGAAACAAGGAAAAAAGGAAACAAGGAAA
>KZ826356.1:46709-98225 GCA_003184635.1 Aspergillus sclerotiicarbonarius CBS 121057 | reverse complement strand
AAACAGAACAAGTAGAACAAGCAGCAAGTAAGTAACAAACAGACCAAGCAGATCAAACAGGAAGAAGAGCAAGTAAAGCAAATAACAAGCAGAACAAGCAGAAGTAGACCAGGTAGACCAAGTAAAACAAGCAAGTAACAAACAGACCAAGTAGATCAAACAGCAAGAAGAGCAAGTAAAGCAAATAACAAGCAGATCAAACAGCAAGAAGAGCAAGTAAAGCAAGTAACAAGCAGAAGTAGACCAAGCAAAGCAAGTAAGCAAGCAAGTAACAAACAGAATAAGCAGATAGACAACAAGTAGACAGTAGATCAACAAGCAGACTAAACAGAAGTAATAAGTAGAAACAGCTAGTTGAAACACACCAAACAGAAACAACAAGACACAGAAAGATAAGAAGGAACACATTCGAAAAGAAAAACAGAAGAGAGGGCGAGAGGTTGGAGCACTTATATAGGAAGCTCCAGGCTGTATAACTCGCATGATGGACCATCTGTGAGTCTATCCAGACAGTTTGGAACAGTCACGGCCAGGTATTTTTAGACCAACTGAGTCAAAATGGTGACGTACGGACTATAGGGCTGGCATTCGCTCCGGCCCGAGACCGTGCCCAGACGCTGGATGACTCGGGGACTTCAGGAACAGATTATGATTCACCCCAGATGGACCACAGTATTGGTGGACAGTACACTCATCCCCGGCTGGGCCTTGATAGAGTACGAAAGCTCCAGCTGCTGTGAGTCAGTCACCCGCTCACAACAGGACTACGTCGTTCAAGTATAGCCCGCTGAAGAACAGCATGACTATAGCCACCGCAAGATGCAACGGGACACCTATCTAGACATGGAGTGACGGAAGATGTTTAACACTTTTTTCGCTTTTTTTCGGCCCGCTAAGGGCGTAAAACTATAACTCGATGAAATATGGTATAAACCTCGTCAGAAATACGTACTGAGGAAAAGATACATGCTCATCACGGTGACTGCAAATGCCAGCAAGTCGAACTCGAGCCCTTTCGTTACCACCCATCATCACAAAGCCTTTCCATTATTCCGTAGCAAAGAAGCAAATCCGCAATGAATACCTCGTAAATGGAATGTGCGTAGCAAGTTTCGTGCCTTAGACGCTGTACTTAGCCTTGGCTCTCGTGCTGCCACTGTGTGCACTGTCCGTGTGACCAGAGAACTCAACAGCATCGGCCTCCTTGAGACGGAGAACTTCCTTGAAACGCCGACCAATGGATTCGAGGATGTCCTTGCCCTGCGCAGGTGTCCGGCTGGTCTTGTCTCCGGGGATACTCTTGCCAACAGTCCGTGTCCACAGACCAACACGGTAGAAACCCTTGCGTACATTCACAACGACACCCATAACTTCGTTGTCACCATCGTTTTCGAGAGTCTCGCCAATGGCCGCAAGTTGTGCGTGCAACCACAGGTCGTCGATCGGCACAGAGCGCTTGTCCTTGAAAGAATATGACCATTTGCCTCCGTGCTTGTTTTGTGGGTCTTCCCATTCAGGGCGGACACCCTTCTTGAAAAGGTGGTAGTCTGCTTTGAGGCCCAACTCAGATGTGGGCGAGATGTTGTTCTGGAGAGAGCATCGGTTAGCCGGGGGATGATCTAGAAGGGGACCGCAAGGTAGAAGCATACGTAAATACCCCAGAACTCTTCAACAGAGTTGAACGTCACGACTTCCTTGAGCAAATCGTTCCAGTTGTCGCCCTATTGCGCGGGGAAGGTCAGTTGCCTGATAAAGCGCTCAAGAATTCGGCGAGTGTCCCTACCTTGCCACTGGGAGGCTTGGTAAACCAAAGAGTCCATTCGTGCATCAAGGGGTGCTTCACGTTGAAGTTTTCAGGGTCGTGGAATACTGTGACGGAGTCTCCATTCGTCTTCTCGGTCTGTTCCTTCTGTTCAACGGCGGCAGCAACGGGGGCGGCGTTCTCATCAGCCACGGGCGCGTGGCCGTTCTCTGCAACAGCGGCCATTATGATTGTTGGATATCGAAATCAAGCGGGGAGCGAAAGGTAGCGTTGGGGGGGTGGGCCGGCAAGATTGTAATAACGGAAGGGTGAGCGGTCGTCGGAGGGGAAGAGACAAAATAGCGGATGGCAAATTTTGTGTCGGAGGGAGAGGTTGTCGGAGGAAGGAGCAGCTTCGTGGTGAGGGGCTTAAAGTAGGAGCGAAGGATGGCGCAAGTGGTCCACGCAAACTTGGTCGTCTGCTCCAGGCAGAAGAATCACGGCTCGTGTCGGGTTGGAGGCGATCTTGAGGAGACGACGGAAATTCACAACATGAAGATTTGATGGGTTTGGAGATGGCCGCCGCAATTGGGACCGACGGTGAAGCCTTACCATTTTGGGCCACGCCGCTTTCCAGACCTCTAATAGGCTGCCGCTGCCCAACCCCAGCCCTAATCGACCAAGGGGGGTTCTGCCGGCCCGGGGATGGTATCATCTCGCCGACATCTCGACATCACTCGTCGTCATAGGTATGCTACGTATGGACATTTCCCCAACGACCACGGTCTTGTCCACTGGAGCAGATCGTTTGATTTTACCCCCGAGTCTCTATTTCTCACAGGCCGATAAATCCCGATGTAATTGGAGGGCTTGATCGAAATAACAAAACCCCAGAACCATCCCGCCAAATAACCCAAGCATGTGCACTTTTAACCCCCCCAAAAAATAAATGTACATGACGCGCCCCAAAAAAAATGAGGTTTAACAATCCAAGAAGAAGCGAACAATCAGATCGGGCCATGTCTAGGACCCCGGAGAATATCTAAGTATGCAAAAACGAAGGAAAGATTGCAGAGCGAATTTACGACCAAGGGTATTTATGACCCAAAATGCTCGCATATACGGGAAACTCAATCAAATCAATTCTCACCACTGCTGATCAAGCTCAACAAGCAGTTCCAGCCTAGTGGTGTCAGCCTTATCGGAGGAAACCGTGGGGGGAAAGGAACGCCTACCCAAGGCGACTAAGTTAACAACAAGCACACGATACTCGAGTGGCACAATGGCGAAGTTGACACCCTGCACGAGAGGCCAAATCGTGAGGTTGGCCTTGTAGCTGGGAACGAAGCCATTACGCCACTTCTCAATTGGATCGGTGCCTTCCATTATAGCCATGGAAGACAAGAAACAAGTAAGGTGGGCCGGGGTAAAGACACATTGATCTGCGACGACACGGGCAGCAAGGGTGGTTTTGGTGCTCTTCAGAACGACGTGACGTTGGAGGATACCGTACCAGGCAGTGGCAGCCGGGCCGAAGATCGCTGGTACATGTTAGCTTGGCCACTATCTATGCGGAAGAGGGTGAGCCAGAAACTCGACAGCCTCGGGCAGGAATCGCATAGCTCACTCACCTCCTCCGTAGAGAGCCATGCGTCCCGTTCTCGCCAGGTCATGCTTATCAAATCCTTTGCGATCGACTAGCTGTTGGGCTAGAACATCTCCACTACTGAACAACACCTGGTTTCACATCAAGGTTAGCTCAGGTGGTGATCGTATCAAAGAGGAAATGGGAGATGAGAAGCCCAAATAAAAGACCAATAAAATAAACCCTCGGAAACGACGGAGTACATACAGCGCTTGTCACACTGGCTGTCAGGATGGGCTGCTTGGCCAACTTCGACTGGTACCTGTGCCTGGATCAGCGATAGGATAGGAAGGTGGTACCGGAGCGAACATGGACATACCACCGCAACATTGTTGACGACAGAGCAATAGAAGCTGGGGAAATGGAAATGGGAATTGATCCAATTGACTTGGTGGTGGGGAAGGAAGAAGTTGATCTGGGAGCTATGATAAGTGATACAAGTAACCAAGCCCCAGACCACCGATAAGAGCAACAGCGTCACCCCCAGGGGAAAAACAAAGCAAACCCACGACAAATCAGCGCCACGACGGCAAGCTATTGGAGAGAGCACAGCTCCCAATGGGGTAGCCCACCCGTCACATGATGGTCCTGATGGGGTCCCGATCGGGTTACCTAATTGGGAGGGCGGCTTAGGGCACAGGGCTGCGGGCTCGCTTAGCGCACCCGGGCGCGAAATTTCCCATGGTGCCAAAACAGTTGTGGATAGCGAGAAGAAAGTCAACCTCGACGTCGATAACCCCTCCAGCGACACCTCCCGTCCGATACCTCTCCCCCCCGACTTTCTCAATCGCCATATATATCCAACATGGCTGACGCTCCCCGTGGACGTGGAGGATTCGGCTCTCGCGGTGACCGTGGTGGTGACCGTGGCCGTGGCCGTGGTCGTCGTGGCCGTCGTGGTGGTGCCAAGGAGCAGGAGAAGGAATGGCAGCCCGTCACCAAGCTCGGCCGTCTCGTCAAGGCTGGCAAGATCACCAGCATGGAGCAGATCTACCTGCACTCCCTGCCCGTGAAGGAGTACCAGATCGTGGACTTCTTCCTCCCCAAGCTGAAGGATGAGGTCATGAAGGTACGGAACGAACACTTGAATACCGCCATGTCGACAAGGAAGATCTACGGGTGTGCGCGAGTGGTGGAAAATGGAAGCGCGGGTGGAATTGATACGTGGATCAGAATTGGAGACATGGGGTAGAGAGAGAGGATATGCAAGTGGCAGGTGCTGACGGTTGCAAATCTAGATCAAACCCGTCCAGAAGCAGACCCGTGCCGGTCAGCGTACCCGCTTCAAGGCCGTCGTTGTCATCGGTGACTCCGAGGGTCACATCGGTCTCGGTATCAAGACCTCCAAGGAAGTCGCTACTGCTATCCGTGCCGCCATCATCATCGCCAAGCTCAGCGTTCTCCCCGTCCGTAGAGGTTACTGGGGTACCAACCTTGGTGAGCCTCACTCTCTGCCCGTCAAGCAGAGCGCCAAGTGTGGTTCCGTCTCCGTCAGAGTATGTCGCGACTCGTCTCGAATTCCGGCTTCGCATTGTACGAATCAATCTGCTAACACGGTGATAGCTTATCCCCGCTCCCCGTGGTACCGGTCTCGTTGCCTCCCCCGCTGTCAAGCGTCTGCTCCAGCTTGCCGGTGTCCAGGACGCCTACACCTGCTCTTCCGGTTCCACCAAGACCCTCGAGAACACCCTCAAGGCCACCTTCCTTGCCGTCGTCAACACCTACGGCTTCCTCACCCCCAACCTCTGGAAGGAGACTAAGCTCATCCGCAGCCCTCTGGAGGAGTTCAGCGATGTCCTTCGCCAGGGCAAGAAGTACTAGGGTAGTGCTGCTGTGATGGAATAAACTTTGCATGATTGTTTTTGAATCGAACTATTTTCCTACGGGTTTCAAAAGTCTCTTTGGTTGTAGGATCGGCAGTACCGGCAAATCCTGACTTTCGCGCTATGCTACGCTATTTACGGTATCCATGGATGTAATGATTACGGGAACTGAACAAGGAAAACCACGTGGGGTCGATCAAAGGTCTCCATCCGACAATTGACGGTACGCAAGGTGGATATTAGCACATTATCCCGCACTGCATTGCCGGTACACCTGTCTGGACTCTGGATTCTGTAAGAAGGGCTAGGCCTGAGTAGATCCACACTATGTAAAGGATCGACCACAACGATTGCTCTCCACGGGCCATATCATATCCCCAGAAGAAGATGACGTACATAGGCCAGAACAGCCCTGGGCTTTCTTGATTTCTCAAACGGTGTAGTGGAGAATTGCGCTTGGATTGTGTTCCACTGTCCACAACCCACATGACTCCGCATACCTTCTCGCCCGTGCAAGCCTCCACTAATCATTCGAGCCGTCATCCCCCAAACCGACTGTTCCTATGTTGTCCGAAGTGAATTGCAGTTTGCATGGCTAATAGCCTCTTCCTCCTTTTGATTAATACCGTCACATGAAACGATGAGGAATTATTCTGCTTACACTCCCGAATGTATGGCGCATGATCAACTTGGGTGCATGCCAACCAATATAAAGGATGGAATAGGTACAGAGCACTACATATACCTTACTACTATTTTCGTCTTAGTTTGCGGGAAGATTCGGGAATTAATGGGGGTTCGACTGGACATGGGAGGCCTTATCTTATGTCTTTGCTGGCACCACCGGAAACGGCAAGATAGCAGCCTGCATGTTTTCGAGGACTATATATATCTTGAAAGAAAATGAAGCAGAACCACGTTAGGAAGCAGCGCCACTAGGCTCTACATGACACAAAAGGTTTGTAAAACCAACGTTTCTTCCATCAGTTACCGTGAACCACATACGTGTGTTTGTTGAAGCCGGGCGGTCTCACGGGCCAAACTCTAAGCACGAGGGACTACGACGGCCAGAGGTCATGGCTGACGGGTGAGTCAAGCTTCGCACATGACAGCCTTGCTAGCCTTGGCCTTGCATCCTCCAAGAGGGAAAACGATGATCCGACGGGATAAGATGCAACCAGTCGGACATTTAAATCCCACCCCTTGGCTCCTACGTACATTCCCGTATTCCCGGAATGTGAGGTGTCTATCGGAGTGCCCCCCAGCGCGATGATCGCATACACCCTCATTCTAGGCCTTGTGGGCCTGCTTGTCTTTGACTATGTCTGGCGCCTTGCCAAGAACATTCGCATCGCGAAGCGCTCCAAGCTTCCTTATGTTGTGGCCCCGTACAGCGTCAGCATCATCTTCATAGCGGTTTTCGGTACACTGCTCCCGTACATTGTCGAAAACTGGCTTCCCCAATGGATGGGCGATATCCTATACGACCAGTTGGGCTCTTTCCGCTGGTTGATCAAGGATCGCCAGGTGAAGAGGTATGGGAAGGTCTACATGCTTGTTAGTCCCAAACGTGCTGTGCTCAGCGTCGCGGATGCGTCGGTGGTCTGTCAAATAGTCAACGCGCGCCAGGACTTTCCTAAACCAATATTCCAATATCGTAAGTCTTTTGCAAATCCTTTTATCAAGTACCTGTTCAGGCCCTAATGCCGTTGCAGGTATCTTGGACATGTATGGACCCAATGTGGTCACGGTGAGCACAAGCCTTTCAGTATTTGAAGGTAGACCTTGAACTGATCAGTCTAGTGTGAGGACAAAGAATGGACACACCACCGCCGACACACAGCAACTACCTTTCACGAGAAGAACAACGCCCTGGTCTGGAAAGAGTCGATCGAGCAGACGCGGGAAATGGCCGAGCAATGGGCGGGAGAATCCCCGGTGGATGCTCCACAAGGACCGGGATTCACGGTTCAGAATACCAGGGACGATATTCACAAGCTGACGTTGAACGTGCTCTCTGGCGCAGGGTTTGGAGTGCCAATGCCCTTCAAGCCAGTACAGCTGGACTCACTCAAGAACCCAGAGGACATCTTCAAGGACAGTCCCTCGCCACCGCCAGGATTCGATTTTACTTTCCGGTCGGTTGTGGCTTATATGAATCTGAACATCGTCAACATGGCCCTGGCAAATAATATGCTACCTAAATGGGTGCCGAGGGCGTTGGTACCATTCTTCAAGCAAGACTTTGCGGCCCATCGGGACTTGGACAACTATCTGCAGAGGCTGATCAGTACAACTGAATCCGGACTGGGCGATACTGAAACTGCCTCCAATCTTATAGAGGGAATGCTAATCTCCAGAAGGCCCGGGAATACCAAGGACGAGGGTTTGTCCGACCGAGAGGTCATTAGCAATATGCATATATTCACCATTGCCGGGCATGAAACAACGGCAACTACCTTGAGATTTGCTCTTGTGCTTCTCGCCCTCCATCAAGATGTACAGGACTGGGTGTATGGCGGTATATCGGAGGCAACCAAGGACGAGCCCTCACAAATCGGGGACTGGGACTACGACAACGTGTTCCCGAAGCTCACTACCCCTCTATGCATGATGGTATTTGATGTTCCCTCCCTCAGTGTCCGTTGAGCTGCATTTCTAACTGAGGTTCAGCTCGAGACAATGCGTCTCTACCCACCGGTTATTTCTGTGCCTAAATGGACGGGCGACTCCCCGAGTACCATCCACTACGACGGCAGGGATTATGTTTTGGAGCCCCATGTCAATATCAACCTAAATGCGGGCAGCCTTCACTACTCGGAAGAGTACTGGGGAAGTGATGCCAGGCTTTTTCGACCACAGCGATGGGACGCGTGCAACGAGGATAGCTTCTTGTCTCAAAATGCCGACCTGCCAGGCCTTTCTGGCCCTGGCTTGGAATACTCTACCATCCATAAGCCGGTCCGAGGGGCTTTCATTCCGTTCAGCGATGGGTTCCGCGCTTGTCTGGGGAAGAAATTCTCGCAAGTCGAATTCGTTGCTGCGCTTACAGTGCTTCTCCGCGACTATCGGGTCGAATTGGCCGACAACAGTGAAAAAGGCCGACGAGATGCAGAACGAGTGTTGGGCAAAAGTACCACGATAATAACCCTGGCAATGAGGGAGAATGTGCCCTTGCTCTTCCGTAAGAGATAATTATTTGGAGAAGGTGTAGGCGTGTGGTGGGATGGCTGGCAAAGCACACAAGGACCAAAACAACACCTGGGACCTGACAGCGACAGGGTCAGTATGTACTACAAAGAATTTGTAACAACAGATAATGAAATCCCTTCTAGCTAATAGCACCCTGAAAGTTTTTGTTCTGTGAGTGCTTTGTTCATCCCGTTTGTGAAGGCGTGTTTGAGACGGCCTTGTCTGGGGAGAACTAAAGAAAGCGCATTTACTTATTCTCACCCACAGAACCGCTCCCCACTTAGCAACAGTGAATGACTTCCTGGCTTTGTCAATATGTGTTTATCCGCTGGCCTCCATGGCTTTCTTCTTTTCCTTAGTCTCTTCCCCTCCTCCTGATCGCTCACAGGCAACTCTCGGCGCTGCATCAATCCGTTCATCTGAGAACGTCTCTGTCCCAGCTCTTTCTCCGGCGGGCACCAACAGGCACTCAAGATGGAGGAATATCCGAATCACTGGAAAGCTTCCCTGCTTGGCGAGGAGTTCTGGAAAGACGCTGAAGCGTATAACCAGCCCATCCACGACAGCATTGAAGCCGACCAGAACATTGAAGCCGGTTAGTGTACCTCTGTTGTACCTCTTCCTCACTCCATGATCCCCCTCCATGTCCAACATTCAATATCTAACCATCCCCCTAGATGAAGACACCCCCCTGCACGAACGATTTCCATTCAACCTAGAACATGAACAGAATACCCACGCCCCCGTCGCCGGCAGCAACGACCCCGCCACAGAAAGGCCCAGCCGTCGTCGGTTCAGCATGAGCGACGCATTCACTGGTGCCCCGCTGGCCACTGCCCGTGTTGTCGAGCTCTCCAGACGCCCTCGATCTCAATCGCCGCGGCCCCTTGTTTGTGACTCCAGCACCTCGTCCAGCCGTTCCAGCTCGCTCATCCGCTCCGCATTGAACAGAATGGCCTGCTTCATGAAAGAGGATTCCGAAGCCGAGACCGAGCTCGAGCCCGAGCCCGAACCCATCCAACTCATCCCCGCAGATGAGGCTACCCCAGAGAAGCTGCTTATGGAGTTCCGTGGCGGCGAGACCTGGGCGCGTCTTACCATTGATCGTCGTTTACTGGGTATCGATGTCTTCTGGCCTCAAGACCTAGACGAAAAGGACAAGAACACCAGTAACGAGGAACACAGTGACAAGAAAGCCAAGCCAGACCTCGTGATGCTTGACCTCGAACAAATGGCTCCCCTCAGTCAGTTCCGCAACCTACGCAGCCTCAAGATCACCGGCATGATGCAGTCGTACCAGAAATACATCTGGCAGACCGCCTGGCTCAACCACAATCTCGACGAGCTGGAAATCGGCATGGCGCTGCCTCCTCGTATCCGCAAGAGCAGGACTGGCAACTGGCCCTATATGAAGGGGGGCTGGAAGCTCGACCCAGCTCATTACGCTGAACCCGTCTACTAGTAATTGTTTCCCCCTGTTCCATCACATGTGCAACTACTAACACAAAATGACATCAGCGGCGACGGCAGTGGCGCTCTCGACCCCAAGCTCGGCCAAGCCGAATATCTCGACAAAATGGTCATTGAAAAGGCCAAAGTCTGCGCCATGGCAGTTGGTCGTACGCGCCAGAAACTGGCTATTCGCACTCTGATCCTCTTCGGTTTCGTGGTCGACGCTGATCCGTTCTTGCACTGGTTTGACGTGAAGCGCCTCAAGTGCATCAACTTCAAGGATTACTGCGTGGACGCGGGCTTCTGGTTATGCCAGCCGATGAAGAAGGTGAAGGTGATTTTTCCACGCCAGGTACCCGAGAAAGCGACTGTGGCGAGACGGGTCGATTTGCTCTCCGAGTTGAAGGTGATTGAATTGAAGGGTGGGAAGAAAGTGAGTGAGAAGAAGTATACCGGGCCGGAATCGCTGGGTAAGTCAAGTTTCCTTTACTAGAGCATATCCATGTGCACTAACATTAAAGGACAGTGTGATTCCAAAGTCACGGTACATTCTAATCCTCACTCCAATACCATGATGAGAAACGATTTACGATTCAACACGGATGAACGAACTGACGATCTCTTTCCTATGTCCCAACATAACAAACAAACATGACATGATATGACATGACATCTCTCGAACCATGGATCTTCACACACAACTCTTTTTGACGATCTATCCCTGCCTGTGATATGCGTCAGCTCTCCAGAGCCAGAGTGTCCGGAAATGCCATGGTCTAATCAACACGTCTTTCCTATCTTGAACAAACCCTGTACCTTAGCTTAGGGACCTTAATCATAACAATGAAAATAACAAAGCTATCACTTTCCACAATATGACAATTTGCCACCCACCTTTCTAAGTCAGCACTGGTGGCTCAGTGGTAGAGCGTCGCACTCGTATGGGTTATGCGAAGGTCGTGGGTTCAATCCCCATCCGGTGCAGACCTATCTATCTTCTTCTTTTGTTTTGTTTTTTGGCTTCTCTCTATCTTCTTCTTGTTTTCTTCGTTGATGTGTTCTTTGGCTCTTTACTTTTTCTCAAAAATCTTTTTTTCACGGATTGTCTTTGAGGGAGGATACTAATACTGCTTTACAACAGGGGAGGTTTTGTTGACTGGGGTAAATATATCCACTACTTACTTGGCATACAACAGATAAGAAGTACAGCATGGCGAGAATAATGAGGCCAGACTGTAAGTACTAATGCTGTACAGTGAGTTCCCGACCCATAATCCTATCAACCCAGACGGCCAGTCCCCATTTGACAAGGATAGCCTGCCTGCCTTCAAGGTAATATATCTAGATAAATAGTTCCATGTCGTGAAATGCCTTGGCAACGAACAAACAAGATCAACATCGACATCCCAAAAAGGAAAAATAAAGCCCCCTTACAATTCATATCATGTGGCCTGATCTATTTCACAAGGATGGCTTGTTATCCGTACCGGTTATTGATCACTTGACGGACGGGTCTAGGATGAGGTTGTACTACGCGGCGGTGGAACGATCATGGATGGCCCTTTTCTTCGAAGGTCTAAGTAAGAATGACTAACGGAATTGAATTACGCAAGATACCCTGCTGATTGATACTAGTAGTGTAAGCACGTATTCAGTCACAATCTGATCTTATTGCTAGTACGAATAATAATAATACTACTTCTTCGAACAACGCGATACACATACGGCAAGCAGATTATTACCTCGAACCCAAACGCCAAAACCAACTATACAGGATGGTTGCAGAATCAAGACATGCAGGGATCATTCAGGAAGTAGAGTTTCATTATTATACCCTCCCAGGCAAATGCACCGTCCGTTTGCGTAACTTTTACCATGTGCGTGGTATTCAGGGCTTAATTAGTGTCATACTAGCTGTTGATGATGCTAGAAGTGTCAGGTCAGGTCAGGTCATGTCATGATTAAAGAATGTAGGAGATTAGGAAGTTGGCAGTTGGCGAAAGGAGGGTGTGTATTCGGTAGCGACTGTGGATGGATTGGTGGACCACATCCAGACCAAGACAATGTTAATTGATGGTTCACTCCGTGTACACATCGAAGTACCTGATGGTCTGGACATAGCTTGTGGCTTACGCCCCGTCCTCTTCGCTGATGCGAATGGCGCCTTCGTTGCCTAGTCCATGGGACCAGAAGCCGTCCACATTGAGGGTGCTGATATGGATGTTAGCATTCGCTCTGTGCCGGTTCCATGATAGAGTGGTTAAATTTGTACTTACATTCCAGGAGCGCCATCATGCGCAAGAATAAGCCAGTATCCGAGGATACCCTGGGAGAAGATATCGTAAATGGCAAAGAGGATGGTCTCGACATCGACATTGATCTTCAGTGCTAGAGCTCCGGCAGCGAGGGCCCTATTTAAGTTAGTTGGTCTCTCGAGGCCTGGAGGATGTTGACTTACACAGGGTACAAAATCTTGACAAACAATATCACGCCCGAGAGGGTTCCAAAGAACCGCTTCGTCTGGACATCTTTGTTGCTCGCTGCCCTGCTGCCATGGACACTGATGTGATAAACCGTCGTCAGATATCCAATTGCGCTAATGGTAAACCAGACCCATCTCCGCGGGGTATGGCCCGCATAGGTGCCCAGAACGCCCGAGCCAAGCATCACAAAGTCTGCCGCGATGGCAATGAGTAGGTGTGCACCAGGGAGACCGGAAAGCAGGGACAGGCTGATGAGACCCAAGGGCTCGGTCAGGAACCAGAGAATATAGCGGAGCCAGAGGATCTGGCGGTAGTAGTCTTGTGTGGTGTTGGGGACGTGCTTGTTGTGCTCCTTGACGACGTCGAGCTTCCAGTCCATACCTTCTCCTGTTGCGAGGGCGAGGTAGACGATAAAGGAGATTGTGCTGGCAAGGGAGACAAGGACATGGAATACGCGTTTGCTCTGAACGGAGTCTGGTCAGTTGTCTTGTCTTGCCCGTCTTGCCATGTCGCTGAGGGTGTGGTGGACTTACAAGAGGCACTCGAGCTCCTAGAATGTAAAACACGAGGGAGGAGAGACCCATCAGCACGGTAACCACCCTGTTTGACTCGAATATTAGCATCTATTATATTGAAGAGGATTGAAAAGGAAGACTACCATAAAGTCCGTTTCCCGGTGTCGTGGAGCATCTGGAAGATGGGATCACTCCCGGGAACAACAGTGGGAATTGGAGCCACCGACGAGGTCGGAGTGGGCTCAGGCCAAGGGAAAGACTGAGTCTCCTTGACAAAGGACTCGATCATGTTGACGGCGGTCGACAGGCTTATCGACACTCAAGATGGTGCAGAGACTGTTCGATGCAGAGGGATCTTGCGGGGAAATTTTGTATATGACGGGGATTGACTGGAGTATTTAACTGGGGCCACAGGAGTCGCCTAGCCATCGCCGTCTGGGAATGACTGAAAAATGTCGGGATTCACAGCAACCAGCGACCGTCGTCATGCTGACCTCGACGTTGTCGTCATTGAGACTCGGGTTCGGAAGAGAGCCAATCACGGGGGATGTGGCCGCAGCATTGAGGGGAATGGTGTAACCTGTAGGAATTGGTGCCGGCCAATGTCCTCTGGTACTCGGGGGCATCCTGGCTGGACTGAGGCAGAGGTCCAGACGGAGGAAGTTGCATGATACGAGAGCGTCGTTGTTGGTCGCGACTGAAGCCCCGGCGGTTGCCGCGGAATGACGCCATCCCTAATCAGTCCACAGGTCACCACCATCCAGAATATACACTACGTACGGAGTAGTATGCTGCCAGACAACGCTTAACAGTATTGTTACTATGATCATAATATACATGCAGCACCACTTCGTCCTCCCCAATGCGACCAAGGAAGTGTCCACTCAGGTCGAAGCATCCAGCTCCTGTACAACCTCCTCGCAGCGACCACACACCGTCTCTTCCGTGCCCTCGGACTCGGGCACAACATAACGCCAGCAGCGCGGACACTTGCACGCCTGCGGGGTATACACATGTACCGTGCCTTTCCCTCCGCTCGAAAGCTCGTACTCCTCGCTGTACTGCCACTCCGCGTTGCTGATGGCTTCCGGGATTGGCTCCTCGTGCGCCCCGAGGCTGACCGACGAGACGACAAACACATCAGGGAGCTCGGAGAGATTGCGCTGGAAGACCGATCCAGGAGTAGCGCCCTCAGGGAGAACGATGTGGACGAATGATTGCAGGGAAGAGCCCATCTGCTTCTGACCCCGGGCCTTTTCCTGGATGGTCTTAACAACCGATTTGACTGCTACAATATCCTGGTAGTCCGTTTCCAGATTCTGATTCTGCCATTCGGAGGCAGGCGCCGAAGCAATACGCCTGAGAGGATGTTCGCAGTGCGCCTTGATGGCCTCAGGGGTGTGCTCCCAAGTCTCCTCCACAAGCATGGGAGTGATCGGAGCCAGCACTTCTTGAAGGTGGTGGTAGATGTGGAACAATGTCGTCTGAGCAGCACGTCTGCTCGCGCTGTTCTCCGCATATGTGTAGAGACGATCCTTGATGGCCTCCATGTAGAATGCAGAAAACTCAAGGTTGGCCCAGCGGTTGATCGCATTCACAGCCTTGTAGAACTCAAAGTTCTCACACGCCTTCTGACAGGCCAAGACCGTCTCAGACATATGCTTCAGTGCGATGCGATCGACTTGCTGCAGCTGATCGTATGGAAGACGATTCTGGGGCTGGAAGTCTGACAAAGCACCCAGCAACAGCTTAAAGGTCACGCGGTACTTGTGCAGGCTGGTATTGACGGTCTGGAGTACTTGTTTTCCAATCACAACATCCCGCGTGTAGTCACTGCTTGCAGCCCACATCCGGAGAGCGTCCGGGCCGAGCGCATCGTAGACGGGAGCCTGGTTTTCTGCCTGCTTCTTTCCCTTACCCTTTCTCGGCTTGAGAGGTGGCAAGAGGGTTCCATCCATGATCGACTGGGGGCTCATCACATTGCCGATCGACTTGCTCATCTTGCGACCTTCTTCATCCAGAGTAAACCCATGAGTGATAAGGTTCTTGAATGGCGCGCAAGGGGAAGTGGTCTGTCCGGAAGCAAGCTGGTGGGAGACGAAGGTGAGAAGCCCAGACTGGAACCATCCACGATGTTGATCGGTGCCCTCGAGGTAGACGTCTGCAGGATAACCACCGTCACGGTAAGGGATGTCAATCTCGGTCCAGCTGGTGCCGCTGTCAAACCACACATCCATGGTGTCGGTTCCTCGTCTGTAACCGGGACCAGACGCATCTCGCAGAGATGGCGGGATCCAAGCCGGGTCGTTGGCCTCGTCCGTCCACCATGCATCAATGCCGCGCTCCTCGATTACATTCATGACATGCGACACGCTATCCTTTGTAAGCAAAGCATCGCCCGTACCGCGGTGATAGAGTGCGGGGATAGGGACACCCCAGGCGCGTTGGCGCGAGATACACCATTCACTACGGTTTTTGACGAAATTCTCCAGTCTCTGTCTCCCAGTGGCCGGCACAAAGTTGACGTCTTCCAGCGCAGTCATGGCGCTGCTACGGATGTCGGCCACGTCGGCGAACCACTGCTCCGTAGCTCGGATGATGATGGGAAGCTTAGACCTCCAGTCGTAAGGATACTTATGCTCGTACCGATGCTTGGTTATCAGCTGGCCTTGCGATTCGACGTACTCGAGAACTGCGGCATTTCCATCATCCAAGACGCTCTTTCCACTTAGCCTCTGCGGGTCACTAGGCATAGCCTTGTCGGTGAATTTGCCGTGGTCGTCCACGGGAGCGAAAGCGGGAATCCCTCGAGATAGACAAGCCTCGTAGTCCTCCATACCATGACCTGGCGCACAATGAACAAGACCCGATCCAGAATCAGCCGTGACAAAATCCGCAGCAATGATAGGTTGCGGCTCCGCATCAGGTCCCTTGAACAGAGGTCGGTACTTGGTTTGATCAGCCAGTTTCGAGCCAGGGATACCCGGCACAATGACCGACAGATCCTCCTTCAGAATGGCCTCGAGATACTCCAGTCGAGATTGCGCGATGAGGAGATAGCCCTGCGTATCCGAGTCGACAATCGCGTATTCCAAAGACGGGTGGATCGAGATGGCCGCGTTCGCCGGGAGTGTCCAGGGAGTCGTAGTCCAGATGACAGCGCTGATTTCCTTATCCTTGAGCAAAGGGTCCTGTGCCAGATGTTCCGGGATGCTAACAAGAGGGTATTTCACCAAGGCAGCGGTTGAAACATGATCCTCCTTGTATTCTAGCTCCGCCTCCGCCAGCGCCGTGCCGGTGGACGGTGACCAGTAGACCGGTTTAAATCTCCGATAGATCAATCCTTTATCGACCATCTCCCGAAAGACACCAAGTTGTCTCTTCTCGAAAGCCTTGTCCAGTGTTTTCCAATGATTTTCCCAATCGGCCATGACCGCAAAGCTCCGGAACCCCTTCATCTGCGCCTTGACTGTGCGCTCTGCCAGTTTCCGTGCAGCCTTGCGCACCAACGCCGCGCTAACGGGTCCATTTTCCTGTTGTAGTCCCTTTTGCGCCTCGAGGGCCTTGAGCTCAATTGGCAGGCCATGGCAATCCCATCCCGGCACATATCGTACCCTCTTTCCCAAGCCCAGTTGCACACGACAGATGATGTCCTTCAAGATTTTGTTGAGAGCGTGGCCGACGTGAAGATCGCCATTTGCATATGGCGGACCATCATGCAAGACAAACGGCCGGTTGGCCGGTCTCTGACGTTGTTGCCAGGCGTAAAGGTCGTCGGTGCATCGCTGCAGGTATTTGGTCTGATCGGCCGGCGTCACGCGTGCGGGAAACGTCGATTTGGGGAGCTTGAGCGTCGACGACCAGGACCGAGCGAGCGTCCGTGGCAGGTCCGGCATACTACCGTTGGATCATATCCCACTTTCTGAGTAGGTCAATTGGGCGAGGTTGACTTGGATCGAGAAGCGGAGGTTCAAAGAATCTCAACTCCGATGCGCCGGGAAAGGTAGGTATCGGTATTACAGTAATATACCCAAACAGCCAATCACAGCAAGTACATCAGTAGCAAGACGGTCATTTGATATCATGAGCAAATTAAATTCAACGCGCAAACCCGAAAAGCGTCTCCTCCACTCCTGGACGCTGATTTGTGATTAATACAATGATTCTATCGACATATGCTATAATGAATCCATGATACTGATGCCTTGCCCAAATATGCAGAACCCGAAACTCCGGTTCACCCTTGCTAGAAATATCGCCGTCAATAGACAGTCAAGCAGCTCACCGCTCCATTCTTCATCACTTCAAACAACAGACCGGGGAATCCGAAAAGCTCCGTGTTACCCAGTCCGCCGTCATGGGCATCATGGCCCGTTCGCTGTCCTTTGCCCGTGCTCTCTTCCCATCCCCCGAGGAACTCGACGCTGCTTTCTGGGCTGTCGCCCCACCCTCGGTTCAAAACCATGGGCCGTTGCAGAGCCCGCTCTTCCGCGGCGCTCGCATAAGACCCCTTCCAGACTGACCTGAGGCGCTCCGAAACTTCTTCATAGCGAGTCTCCGAGGTAACAAGATCATCGGGCGGGTTGAAGATCATTTTCCACCGGCTGCGGCGGTGACGATTGAAAGGATACGAGCCTGGCACATTCCCATGCAAAATGATTTTGGTGACCACCAGCTGCGAAGAAGGCGAAGGTGGGGTAGGATCTTTCTGATCTGATCCCGGAAATGCAGGGCCAGGCGTGGTCGGATAGGAGATGAACGCATCAAAGCCATGGTGGAAGTAGTTGAAAAAGCACTCGGTTGGTAGCGACGAAGGGTCCAATGCGTTCGACTGAAAAAGTTCGTCGTCTGAGTCATCAGTGACACTGTTAGTTGAAGATTGATCGATGTCAGTAACATCTATCCCTCTACCCGGAGATGGACCCATGTGAAGAGGGTCCTCTCCACCGCTACGACCGGCGGCGCGGTGGATAGCTATTCTCCGGTCATGTTTACGGTAGATGGCATCCGGCGGCCCGAACTCCGCGACTAGGTCCTGCGGAGTGGTTTCGGACAGCGTGATATGTGCAGACGGAGTCGATCTTCGGACTACTTCGATCTTGCCAGCGCCAAAGACGAGAAACTCTTCGATCTCGTCCGAAATCGATTCCCTGCTCTTACTTGCCAAAGCGGGCGAGCGTGGAAACTGTGGCTGCTGGGTAAACAGTTTGTTTCGAGATTCGGGCCATGAGGAGCCTTGGAAGATGGCCATAGAAGTTGCTGGTAAGGCTGCCGAAGAGGAAAGCAATGCTACAAAGTCACACTGATCGGACCATGCTGAGTTCTGGAGCGGGAAAGAGAATGCGACTCCAGGATACGATAGCACGTACGTGCCATACGGTGACTGCGGGTTATCTGGAGGAATGTACTCCCCAGGATAGGAAGGCCCAAAGAGACGGTTGTAGACATGGCGAAAGTTGGGACCCTGCTGTGTCACAGACTGCTCCTGTGGTTTCGCGCCTTTCAACACCTCCTGATTCTTATAAACAAGTGTAATCTTGGAGAAGTCCAGGACTTCAATTAAACGAAGTCGCTGGTCGGGTCCGTCGAACCGCAGACGAAGGCCGCTTGATGGCAGCTGCAAGGTTACCGGTTTGTGAAGGGGCTCCGAGGAGGAATAGGCAATATCAATAGCGGGGTATAACTGGGGATGGGCCTTGACGCGGCTTAGGACATTGTGAAGCGAGGCTCCAAGAGCTATGCGACACCGATTAGCCATGTCCGAAACCAAAAGTAGTGACTCAACATGCTTATAAAACCCAGCCCTTTCCCAGGGAAGATCTGAGCCTGTGGTGACGGTTTGGAGGAACTCATGATGAATTGCGGCCAATGCTCATCCTGGGGCGGGCATATGAGGGGCCGGGGGCGTTAGTAGTTGGTATGTATATATGCCCAGTGGTAGATGTTGGATGTGCAAGGCACCGCCACTTAGGCTAGATTTACAACCGAGCAATGCTCCGACTAGAAGAAAAAATCGATGCTCTGGATCGCAGAAAGAGTCTAAAGGAAGAGTCGCTGATAGTCAGGAGGAGAGCGGCGGGGGCCAGGCGATGAACGCATGGGATCATGTGAGAGGGGGGCATGACCGGGGGTGGGCGGCACGTGGGCGGTGTGGCGGCTTTGTTTACGTTTTCCGTTTTGAGATTCCCGCAACAACATCAATAAATAACCGACCTCCTTTAAGACGACATCCCCGACAACCGCCACCAACACAATCGCCTGACGCTGCTTGCATGATTCACAAGCTCGCGGCATTCACACCCACTGCCTCATTACGATTTAATACCTGATACTGGTTCTCACTGCATAGTCCATTATGGCCGGCCCACAACGGGCTGCCTCTGGGCTGCCAACAAGACGTACTGCGACTACGCGCCAGCCGACAAGACGGGCCGGCTCGACTGCGGCTTCGATGAGATCAGGCTCTCCAGCAATCACAGCCAAGGCGCCTTCTTCCAGCAGTTCGCGCGTATTGAAATCCCCGGCCGAACCATCTAGTATTATTGCGAAGCGCAAAGAAAGAGACTTTGAGCGTGAGATCAACGAAGACACCAGCATCCATGTCGTGGTAAGATGCCGAGGTCGCAATGATAGGGAGATCAAAGAGAAAAGCGGAGTCGTGGTGTCGACACCCGAGGGGGTGAAAGGAAAGTCTGTCGAGTTGTCCATGGGTCCGAATGCTTTGGCCAACAAGGCCTATGCATTTGACAAGGTCTTTTCAGCAGCTGCCGATCAGGTCACTGTCTATGAAGATGTGGTACTACCAATTGTCAACGAGATGCTTGCTGGTTACAACTGCACAATTTTCGCCTACGGACAAACGGGCACTGGAAAGACGTACACAATGTCCGGCGACATGACAGATACCCTGGGCATACTATCGGACAACGCCGGTATCATTCCGCGAGTGCTTTACTCCTTGTTTCACAAGCTTCAGGACACAGAGAGTACTGTAAAGTGCTCTTTCATTGAGCTATATAACGAGGAGCTCCGCGACCTGCTTTCATCCGAAGAAAACCCGAAACTGAAGATCTTCGAAAACGAGTCGAAAAAGGGCCATGGAAGCACTCTCGTGCAGGGTATGGAGGAAACCTTCATCGACTCGGCAACGGCCGGTATCAAGCTACTACAGCAGGGCAGCCATAAGCGGCAAGTCGCTGCGACGAAATGCAATGATTTGAGTTCTCGGAGTCACACAGTGTTCACTATCACCGTACTGACGAAGCGAACCACGGAGTCCGGCGAGGATTACATTAGCTCCGGAAAGTTGAACCTGGTAGACTTGGCCGGTAGTGAGAACATCCAGCGGAGTGGTGCTGAAAACAAGCGTGCGACCGAAGCTGGACTGATCAATAAGAGCTTGCTGACATTGGGGCGCGTCATCAACGCCTTGGTGGACAAGAGCGCCCATATTCCGTACAGAGAATCCAAGCTCACCCGTCTCCTACAGGATTCCTTAGGAGGACGGACAAAGACATGCATAATCGCTACAGTATCGCCCTCGCGCAGCAACTTGGAAGAAACAATATCGACCCTGGACTATGCCTTCCGAGCGAAAAACATTCGGAATAAGCCCCAGATCAACTCCACCATGCCAAAGAAGACACTTCTGCGTGAATTCACGTCTGAGATTGAAAAATTGAAGGGAGAGCTTATCGCTACGAGACACCGGAATGGCGTGTACATGAGCGTGGATGCCTATGAGGAAATGACCATGGAAAGCGAATCCCGAAGGATTGTGAATGAGGAGCAGCGCGCCAAGATCGAATCCATGGAGTCCAGCTTGCGGCACAAAGTCCAGGAGCTGTTCACGCTCACTAGTAACTTTAATGATCTCAAAAAAGACAACGAAGACACGCGTGCTGCGCTTGCCGATACCAACGATGTCCTTGAGCAAACCGAGATTGTCCTGAAGGATACCAAGGCACAGCTTGAGGAGGAAGAAATGTTACGCAAAGCACACGAGGATACGGAAGTCAGACTTCGCGATATTGGTGCTGGGCTTTTGTCAACTCTTGATACTACTGTCGAAGATATCAATGGTCTACACGCGAAAATACAACGCAAGTCTGACTTGGATGCTGCCAACAAGCAGGCGTGGCAGGAGTCCACTGCAGAAGTATTGGATGTGACCACCGTGATTGATTCCAAAGTGGAAGCGTTTCAGGAGCAGCACTCAGAGCTTGTGGAAGCCATGTCGGACAAGATCAATGAGTTCGTCACGCGTGAGCTTGGCAATATTGAAATGAACCAATCCCGATTGTTGGAATCTGCTGGTTCGTTTGAGAGGGCAGAGCGCGAGGCAAACGCTCAAACGTCGGGTGCTCATGATGAGATGAATGAGGTCCTCGAAGAGATCAAGGATCTGCGCGAGGAAGTCAAGCGCAAGGTTGGCGAGGGCCTGAACGGTCTATCAGCTGCTGCCGCTCGTATTTCCAAGGAAGTGATTGGAGAATTCGCCGAATTTCATGCTCAGGTAAGTTGAACACGCACATTTAGGTTGAGTTATGCTAACCCATATAGCTGCATTCATCTTACAGCGCTCTCGGAAAAGATTTCAAGTCGATGTTTGAGGACGTGGTCACGCATCTCAACGGACAAAAAGCCGAGATTAATAGGCTGCGACTGGAGCTTCAGGAGGCCAACATTAAGGCCGTAGAGGCCAACCGCAGGGCCTCTTCCCACTTGGCACAGACGCTTGAAGAAGAAAGTGCGAATGCAGAAGCCGAGCGTGAGCTCTTGCTTTCGCAAATGAAGTCATTGATTGAAGAGTCTCGTCAAAGGCAATTCGGACGCTTGAAAGGCAGGGTGGAGACCATGCGTACGGATCTTTCTTCTACAGGCGATTTCCTGGAGCATACAACCGCGCAATATGATCGCCAGGTCGACGAATGGGTGTTCAAGTCGGAACAGTTTGCAAAGGATGTTACTGCATCGAAAGATGAAATCAGGACAAAGATGCAAAGTGACTGGGAGGTGAGTTTGATTCATAGATACTCATCCGTCTGTGTGGTGCTAATGTTGTAGGTTTTTGACCAACGTAATGCTTCGATCCAGAAGGCTACTGAGTCGGTTCATCAGGAGACGGTCCGTATTGTTGATGCTCAGATGAACAACATGAGCAAGCAAATGGAAGCCCTGGATGATTTCGTGGCAAAGGCGCGTTCTCAGAATGGGCTATACCGCGATGCCCACATCTCCAGCCTACAGAATATGGCATCCAATGTCCACCAGTCGTATTCTTCGGTGAATACGCAGTTCACAGAACTTGGTGGTCGTCTGGCCGAATTGCAGGAGGGGGCAATCCAGCAACAAATCAACCTGCAAGAGTCAGCCATGCCACTATCGGATGAAGTCCGGAAGCCACTCTCAGACCTTCGCGACAATATCCAAAACCGG
This sequence comes from Aspergillus sclerotiicarbonarius CBS 121057, assembly GCA_003184635.1. Taxonomy (NCBI): domain Eukaryota; kingdom Fungi; phylum Ascomycota; class Eurotiomycetes; order Eurotiales; family Aspergillaceae; genus Aspergillus; species Aspergillus sclerotiicarbonarius. The sequence goes on along the minus strand of KZ826356.1, from coordinate 75,936 downwards.
CCATTCGAGGACTATGTCTCTACCGGCGCTACTCCTAAGAAGGGCAGATACAACTATCCGTCTGATTTGCCCCGGACAGAGGGCCATGATTCCCTGAAAACCAGGATGAGAACATCCAGGCAATTCTCAGCACTGCCGTTCAGTGGTGAAGACCAGCTTCCGGTGCTTGACAGCTCTCCTGGATCTCCCCCATCCAAAGGCTTCGTTTTCAACGATGTTGAGGACGAGGTAGGAACTCTACCACCCAAAACCGCGGTCACTCCTTCCAACACGGGACTTAGGGAAGTCGATGCAAACGTCGTAAAACCGCGCGCATCTAATGCTGGGGACCATGCCCTCGTGCGCAAGTCGTCTATTGCCGTTGCGCAAGCGCCTCTGGATATCATGAATCCCACACCAGGCAATGAGGGCACAGACCAACCGCCCGCGAAACGACGCTGCTCGAACCTCACAATGACAGATAGCAAGCTTTCACAGAAGATGTTGACGAGAAAGATGGCTGGGATGATGGAGGGACCGGAAAACGTTCCTCCCTCCAGCGCCAGAAAGCTGAGAAACCAGCCTTTCAATCAAATCGCACGCTAAAACCTGTTTCGTTTCATGTGCACGGATATTACACTGCTCGCATGTGGGTGGCAGGCGTTATGGGATACCCTGGGAATTGGCGGAATATTTGGAGAACGACAGTTGTTTCACAGCATATTTGGGCCTTGGTTGGCTAGATGAGATGGTTACTATCTGGATCTGCTTTTACTGCGGCATGGGATAATTCTAAGTCCTACAATCTGGTGTTTTAGGCGTTTTTGAATCGGGTTTCTGGTATAGATACCTTGGTTGTCGTTGATAGATAACACGGATGAGCTCTTCACGGCTATATGGTATGTTTGTACTCCGTAGAACCGTAGATTAATTAATCTAGCGCCCATGGATGGGTGCCACAATGTGTACTCCCGGCGACAAGTCCAGGACTACTTTGTAGTTAACAGCTCATCTCACTCTGCAGGTTGTCTCTCGTTCCCCGCACCACCTTCGACCTGAGTCTGGGCCTCGATCGGCTCTTCGGGGTTCATCGCAGGTCCGTTCTCTGTGCTTGTTTCTTCAGGGAGCCTTGTGTCCCCGACTAGTTCATCCGTCTGTTCACCTGCCCCAATAACCTGTCTGAGTTCGGCCAACCTCTTGGCAAATTGGTCCATCATATCTTCCAGTCGCTGACTACTCCTCTCCCTATCTTTATCTTTCGGTGGCATCGTCATGGGTAATCCTGCCGTCCCTTGAATCTTCAGCATCAGCCCCCCGTTAGGCGGCTGTCCCCCGGACGAATTATTCTTCTCGATCTGCGTGTTCAGGACTTGCCATGCCGGCGACAAACTATGCGCTGAGGTCACGGTAAATTTATGAGACGAGGTCTGCTGCTGCTGCGGGAATGATGCGCCCTGGGTTTCATGAGAACTTGCCGCGCCGTCGTTGATCGGGCCCATGGTCTCATTCTGCGCGACATCTGGGGATGCATAATCTACATCGAGAATCACATAATTGTCACGGATGCCTGGAATGGGGTCCGGGAGGAGGGGTTCCTTTCTCTGGTGGGCGTATTCATCATCCTCGTGGTATGTGCCTTCCGTGCCTTCTGTTTCATGTCGATGCTGATTATGATCACGCGTCGATTTCGATTTGCCTTTCCCGTTTGTTGGGAAGAGGTCGTGTTCGGATTCGAGAGAGCGCAGGGCGGCCTCGGTCACGATGTCGGTGTCGTCATCAGAAAAGATGTAGTGGACTGTGGGGTGGTAGTATTCGGAGGAGTTGGCGTCTTCTATTAGGGTGAAGAAGGGTTGGAAGGTGGGGGTTATCTCGTGGGGTCTTTCTTGGTCGATGGGGATAGCCTCTGTTGGTGGTGCTGGTGCTGCGTCGTGCTCTTCCGGAATGTCGGTCACAGGCTGGGCTGTGCCGGGTCGGTCGATGATGCTCTGCGGGCGAGATCCGGAGGTTCGGCGGATGGATTGCCGGGAGGGGGAGGAGGATAAGGGAGAGGGGGAGGTGTGCTTGGGGAGAGACATGTCTGGTGATCGGAGCTACATGGTCAGCAGGGAGTCGAGGGGGTGGGTTGGAGAGGACCGGCAGGGCAGGGCAGCAGGTACCTGACAAGATCACTAGTAAGTCCTGGGAGACTGGCAAGCTTCCCGTATCTGGGGAAACTGCCGGATTCGCCGCGGATCATCTGCCAGTGCCTGCTTATCGATAGCGTCAGGTGACCCGATCTGCGGAGGTAAACAAACAGGATGCCTGGATGCCTGGTTGCCAAGTGCTAAGGATATATACACGGAAGGGAGAATGCTTTCATGCTTTCATGCTAGCAGTAGGAGAATACAAGCGCAGGGTATCATATGTAAGGGTCCTTCAATGCCTTGAGTAGCCCAGTCAGGTTGGAAACAATCGAGGTTGGCTATTCCTCCTCTTCCTCCTCATCGTTTTGCTTCCATTCGAATTCTGCAGCTGGGTTTAGTACGCGTAGGGGAACAGGGACAGCCGTTACATACTCTGTCTGCACATGGGACAGAGACCCTTGGAGGACTCTTGTTGAATCCAGGTCATGAGGCAGTGCTGGTTCTGTTAGTGTTGATTCTTCAGATGAGGACATCCAGATCCACAATCGCACCATATGAAACGAATGCCCGCATTTTCCCAGCACTGTGAAAATTCCCCCGTCAATAACAAATATGATTGAATGAGGGATAGTGACTTACATAGGGAGCAATCATCACCTGGGAATTTACAGGTCGGACAAGTACCATCGAACTGAACCCGGCAAATGCCACAAACCTCATCGTCGGGCATATCCCAGCGCCAGGTGGCGACGGCGTTCCACTCCTTGATGGTGACCTTCATGGCTGGTGATGATTGGATTGAATAGCAATGGGTTGGTTAGTGTCGGGACGAAGGGGAGCAAAGGTGCGAGGAAGTGGAGCGGGCGATAAGCGGCCTGCCTGTCCCGATTTTCACATGGCCGCCTCTCCGCATTTGTGATGGATGGACTGATAGGAAAGCCTCCCGTGAGTCCCGTCATTGTCCATGCATCTTGCGCTTTCCACTACCCACTCTCTTCTTCCCCCCTCCCCCCCTCATCCGTCCATCTTTCGTGCCTGCAGGTGGATTGATTAATCAGACGCGACTGTCTGAGCGGAATGTAAATAATCCTTGACTCCATCCTTTATATCTATCTCTTTCCCCCTCACCATGGCGTTCGCAGCCCTTCGTAATTCCATCCCTTCACCGACTCGCCTAACTCGGCCGACCATGTCGATTGCACACCAAACACGCCAGTTTTCCTTCTCCTCATACCTGATTACACCCAAGGAACTGGATGCCGCGCTTAAGAAAAACCCCCGCACGAAGATCTCGACCTCCCCTCGGGTAGTTCCTCTATGCGCGGCCTGGTTCATGCCAAACGACCCTGAGGGTCGCAAGGGAATTGACATCTTCCGCAAGCATCACATCCCCCAGGCGCGTTTCTTTGATCTGGATGGCGTCAAGGATCATGATTCGCCTTACCCGCATATGCTTCCCACCGCCGAGACGTTCGCCGAGGCAATGAGTGAGCTTGGCATTCGACGCGACGACGAGATTGTGGTTTACGACACGGAGGAGCTGGGAATTTTCAGCGCGCCCCGCGTTGGTTGGACCCTTCGAGTCTTCGGACACCCCCGCGTCCGTCTCCTCAACAATTACAGATTGTGGGTTCGCGAAGGATATCCGACGGAGACTGGCGAGCCGTCTCTGCCGGAGAAGACCAACTACCCTGTGCCTACATATGACTCGAAGCTCGTGATCCCTTACCGGGAGCTGAAGGAAATTGCCAAGGAGCACAGGAAAGAGGGTGCGAAAGAAGTGGAGATTCTGGACGCACGTTCGTACGGCCGCTGGGCGGGAACCGATCCTGAGCCGCGTCCGGGGCTGTCATCGGGGCATATTCCTGGCTCTCAGAGCTTGCCTTTCCAGGAGCTGCTGGACCCCGAGACCAAGACATATCTCCCTGCACCCGAGCTACGCAAAATCTTCGAAGGAAAAGATATTGATACGTCCAAGTCAATCATCAGCTCCTGTGGCACTGGTGTGACGGCAACTATCATTGAGACGGCATTGGGCGAGGCGGAGTTCGGAGAGCCCAACCTGCGGAGGGTATACGACGGAAGCTGGACGTAAGTTTCTTCCCTTGTCCCTGACTTTCTACAACATTCCGTGGCTTACGACGGTGGCAGTGAATGGGCACAACGTGTCAAGCCGGAAGAAGGTCTCATCAAAAAGGCAACGTAGGAGCGGGAGAGTCAGGCAGCTGACGGTGTTGCTGAAGGCGAGGAGGAGATTGGTATGACCTGATGATCATCGGGTCCTGTATGACATAGCGTTTCTTTCCACCTCCATTTCGAGCTTGTTACAGCACCGCCGATACCAGAGATAGAATGAGCCATCTAGATTCGGATAGGGTAGATGTGTAGTGATGGGCGCACTGGCCGGTGATTCACAGGCAGCCATTGAGTCCCTCGGCCATTGAGGCGTGCATACGATGAGGCGTGAATGAGAATGACGATGATGATGATGATGATGATGATTGTTCGGTCAAGTTCGTCCGGCGCTTAGTCAGGGCCAGGCAAATCCCGCGGCTTTCAGTTGATCCGCCGATGGATCATTCCTCGCTCACCATCTCGCCTCGATTCTCCTCATCCACGATCGCTTATTCCAAACCCAAAATGCTGCAGATGATCTTCCTTGGTGAACGCGGTTTTCATTGTGAGTGAGCCCTCTCTTGATGCGGCATCGGGGTTGGCGACCGGGTGTCTGGAGGCCTGCCTATTGTGCTGTCCTCGAGCCAGGGCCCCCACATTCCCAGGCCCTCCGCCTCCATTAATCCCAATCCAAACCTCCCTCGCGGGCTTCAGTACCACGCTAACCACGCCTGCGGCTCGGTCGCAGTCGTCAAAGCTAGCTGTTCGGTCTAGGGCCGTTGTGCCTTTCCAGTATCCCACCCTTCACCTACGCGACCGGTCCTGTCGACCGTTTCCCACCAACCATGTCGACCGGACGCAAGGTCTTCCACTGTGCCGTGGACGAGACGGCGTTAACCACCAATATCAGCGAAATCAAAAAATGGACCACCAACGGCGCCATCACTCTCATTGTTCCCCTTTACAGTGAGTCATCCGACGACAGGTACCATCCATCTGCTGACTGAAGCCTCCTTTAGCCCTCGAACGCCTCCATGCCTTGAAGAGGGCCGGATCTCAGGTCGCCATCAACGCCCGGGAGGCCGTCCGTTTCCTCGACCGTGTCACGTCCGGCAAAGACAACATTTCCGCCGAACGGGTTATCCTGCAGGGCCCGATGGAGCAGTATGAGAACTGGACGGAGGCGGAGAAGTTCTTTCTCCCTGAGTTCGAGGAGGAGCCGGAGGCCACCAACGGAGTTCTTCCGGACGACCAGGTGGCGCAGCGGAATCGCGAGGATAAGATCAAAGACACGAAGAAGAATGGCGCCGCCCCGGACGATCTGTCGCAAATGCTTCTCAACAAGCTGAATTTCAAGAAAGAGTCCGATGCCGTTTCGATCACATCAAATGGCACTCATAGTGCTCCCGCATCCCGCCCGTCATCCAGGAGCTCTCGGACCAGCCCGGAGTGCTCGAATTCCCACGTGGTTGCGAACGGAGGAGTTACCAAGGATGCCAAAAAGAAGGCGGAGAACGGCCATCGGCGTTCTGCGTCTGGGTCAACTATCCCGACAGTGCCATTGATGCTCCGACCTTTGCTCAGCGCCCTGCTGTGGCGGCTGCACCACGGCCCCGATGCGTCCAATGCAGCCAAGACTTGTATTCTGATTACGAATGACCGGCCTACCCAGATTTGGGCTCAGAAATTTGGCATTGGCGTCAAGAACATCCACCAGCTGCGGACTTCGATCCAGTACGAGGAGCGAGAATATAAAAACCGGTGCAAGTACGTGGAGAAGACCCAGGTCACAGAACCCAAGTCGCTTCTTGCCTACGAGGAGGAAAGCGATGAGGATGAGCTTGTCTTTGTTCCCCGTGGTCGCGGCAAAGGAGCCTCCAGAGGGGGTGGATCGCGCGGCGGCGCCCCTCGCAAGGCGGCTGCGTTCAAGACTGCCGCCCCGCCTGTGGAGGCAACGATGGAGATCCCTACACAGCCGATCGACCCCAACTCCTTCAGCCGGTCGCTGGGGGTAGCCAAGCAGCAGCAGCAACAGCCCACCGTTGATCTTAGCACCCAGTCCGGTGCCGCACGTGGCATCGCGGGCGCGTCTCGGAACTACTCGAACAATCGCCGTGGGGCGTCTCGGGGTCCCTCTCGTGGTAGCAGCCGGGGTCGTGGTAAGCTCTGGGTTCCTTGATCCGATGGTCGAGGTCCGTCGATTCTTTGGCGATGGACGGACCGAATATTTTCAACTCTGAAATAGACCACCATGGATGTCCTGAAGCAGAAAGGATTGATCTCCATACCTGGGCTGCCTATGGTCAGACTTTGGTCGGATTCGACTGTGACTACATTGATGGGACGAGCGGATCCTGGACAGATGGCATGGATGCGAAATGCGGTAGACGAGAGCGAATCGGATACGAGACAGTTTCGATCCAAGCATGACCATTCTGACAGGGGGACTATGGGCGTTAGGGCTACGTGGCATCCGCTCCGTCTGCGAAGCGGTAGTCAGACTGCTGGGTTGCTCATGACGGTCGTGATCTCATGGCGTTGCTTTCCGTTCCGGATGGAGGATGAGCGGTTGCTTTCATTTCGCCTTGCAGTTGCCGGCGGGAGATCGGGAGCGCGGTGATGGTTCCCGAGCCAGCTGTTCGACATTCTACTCTGCAGTTACAAAACAGATATAGCCGTCATTCTTTGCGTTACTTTTGTTGGACATGTTTCGATTGCTACGAGAATACTTGGTTGGTTGGGGGGGGGGGGAAGCAGATTGGGGCGATATGTGTGTATTAACGATGCTTACCTATAACTAGCTCACTAGCTGTCTAACCAACTATGAATGCAAGCCGAGGAGGAGTGACCTGTTCGTGCTGTGTACGTTGTAGGTAGTGATCTGGCTGTCCAGGTGTCGCGGTGTCGATGTGTCGATGACATCGTCCAGTGGGCCTCGCCGCCAGTCCCGTGGATTCCTCCGCGCGCATCACTTGACCTTCCCCTCCATTCATCTCCTGAGCAACCATCTATTATTCTTCTCGCAGTCTGCCCACATTCATCTATTGACCTCTCTGCCTCTCTTCTACCTCGCAGATTCTCCTTTGTACATACTCATTCATCCATCCATCCATCCGTCCATCCGTCCATCCGTCAAGACAACCCGATTAGATCCCCGCAATGGACCCAACCATGGCCACCCCCAGCATCGACGAGACCCCTATCTCCGCATCCCCCACAGACCGTCGCAACTCTCTCGAGAAGCACCTCCTAACCCGTCCCGACATGCAAGACCTCAAAGGCCGCCACATTCTTCTCGACACGAACGTTGCTCCGTACGCCCCCCATCAACCCCCACTACAACTACAACCCCTCCTTCCCTCCCCACCCCCTCTTCAACACCACTCCAACTAACAACCATCCCAGCTCCCTGCAAGCCGCCCACCAAGAACTCGCCCGCCAGCGCACAACAGACAGTCTGAAGAAACATCTCGAGCATAGACCGGAGCGCGAGGAACTTATTGAGCGTGAGTGTCCCAACCGCCCTCCCTATATATCATCTCCATGGATAGTGGATAAGGGATGAGTACTAAGTTAATGAATGAATGAACGTGCAGGGAATATTCTCCCCACTACGCATGCGGCTCCGGCCCTGCAGGCCAATGCGCGCGAACTCGAGAAACATATGCTTGCGGATCACTTGGACCATAAGATCCAGAATCGCCCGAATCCGCAGGATTTGATCTCGCAGGGCATTTTGACGGAGGATGAGGATCCTAGGTTTCCGGTTGTTTAATAGGGAGGGGTGAGGGGGTGAGGGGGTGAGGGATGAGGATTATGGGCGTTAGGTGGTGTTTGGTTGGCATGACTCTCTTCTCTGTGGGAAGGGTGTGGTTTGCGTGATGGGTAGTTACATGGGTTTGTGGTTTTATTGATTGATTGATATTGTTATTGTTATTGTCATTGATGTTTTATGTGCTTCGTGGTCCTTGGTATTTGCCCAGGTATCGCACAGTGTACACCTTTTAGTCCGATACTAGACAACTCCTATTCCATCTCACCCACCTACCCCGGACAAAGAAGAAACAAAGGGGAAAAGAAAAAGAATCAATACCCCTCCTCACCCCCACCCCCACCAGCAACAACCAAATCCGGCCTCCACCCCTTCGGCCTCTCCCTCCCCCTAACCAGAATCCCATACGCAGCACGTTCCACTTTCTCCACACTCCCCTGCATAACATCCACCTTCTTCCCCATATCCTTGAACATAACATGTCGTCTAGGCACACTCAACCCCTCAAACCCACTCCTCATATCCCTCAAATCCACCACTATGCCCCTGTGCTCCTCGCCCAACCCCACCGCCCCTTCCCCTCCTTCCTCCCCACCAGTACTGGTATCCGCATTCCCAGCCGACAACGCCGTAACCGCAAACCGCATCATCTCGCCCGTCAAATCAAACAGTCCCAGTAGATAATCTTCCTCTGTGACGAGGATCTGGGGAGGAAGGTGTGCTTGTACCTCGGGGAGCGTGATCAGGGTCTGAGTGGTGAGGTAATGGTGGAAAGAGAGCGCTTCAATGAACTCTTGGATTCCGGAGCTGAGTTGTCGTTGATAGCGCCATGTGTTTGGGGGTGCGGCGAGGTCGGGAAGGATGGAGGTGAAGAGAGTGTGGATTTGCGTGAAGCGTGTGGTGGTTTCTTTGGTTATGTTTGCTGGGAGGGCGGTTTTGAGGGTTAGTTTGTGGGTGGGTGGTGGGTTTGGGGATTGGGAGGGGTACCGTTGGAGGGAGAAGATACTGCGAGCGAAGGAAGGAGGGTTTGTTAGCAGTGGTTATGGTGGTGGTGGGGTTGGGGAAGGGTACATCTTCTTGCTCAGGGCTGTAATGTCCCGACTGGTTTTTATCAATCGCTCGCGACGGTCGTGGTGCTCGTCTAGCTCGTCGCGGAAGGTCTCGAACATGGAGATGATTGGGTTGGTTGGTTGTGGTTGGTCTTCTGTGGTTGGGGTTGCCATGGTGGGCTGGTCTTGGGTTGGGGGGCGGGTTGGGATGGTGGTGTTGGCGGCGTCGTCGCGTAGTGGCTGACCGTCCCAGGTGCGTTTGGTTCCGGCCATGGGATGGATTGGGGGGTGGTGGTGTGGTGTGGTGGGTAGGTAAGTAGAGGAGAGGATTGTGATGCGACGGAACTGGAAGATGTCATTCACTTGCGGCGGGGCTTTACTGCTTTGGGGTGGTGTTATCTTATCTGATTGGGTTGGTCGGCTGTTGGCCAGAGGATGTGTTAGGGGATTTGAATTTACTCGTACGACGATTTCTTCCTTCCTTCCTTCTTTCCTTCCTTTCTTTCTGAACAGCTAAAACTGACAAAAACGGACACGTTCATGTCCTCTTAAGAACAAGAGGGGTCACTGCACCTGCTGATGAATAGAATCATCGGCAACTCCATCTCCTACTATAGGAGTGTCCAGATAATAAACGCTGAAAAGGTTCATCCCAATCTTCCTTCCAGACTTAACAGGCAGACTGGCATGAGACAGTCTTTCGTCACCGGTGCCATTCATAAAGAGATTGTTCCACAGCACAGCGTTGCCTCTTTTCGGCTTGACCAACAAACCCTTACCCGTCTCAGTGCGGGAAAACTTGTCTCCATCGGCTTTCGATCCAACACCTACAAGCTCCGGGAAATAAGTCTCACCCCCCGTGCAGTCATCTTCAAGATAGGTGAAGCTAGTTATGAGTCGATTGTGTAATCGGTGGCGGTGTTGAGCATTGAAGGTGACATTTTTCGGAATGTGTAGCCAGTCTTGATGCATGCGGAAGGGTTCCCCGCCCTCGTACTTAACCAGTTGCAGTGGCTCTGTATCAATGTGCTGAAGGTTTCCTAATATATTTGTGAGACGCCTCTTCAAGCACTCTGAGACCGGATCTTTGGTCTCGATTATCGCGGATTGAGAGGACCGCCACTCCTTGTCGAGTTCAGAGAAGTACTGGTCATCGCGCCGATGGGAGACATAGGAATCTTCCCAGGTATCCTTCCTAGGATGGGATTAGCTACCAGAGCTCAATATCTGGTGATGCATAGACTAACGTGACTCCAAGCAGATGGTCAATCTCCTGCTCCGTGACGAAGTTGTTCACGTAGATCACCAGAGGATCGAATGACATGATCTCGATTGTATAATTGTGATCACAGGAAAAATGGCCTGTAATAATCGTTGACACATTCTGGGATGTACTCCCTGTAAGACTGGTGATAACTGCTGACTTCGAAGCCCATTTGCCTATCTGCAACAGACTCAGCAGTAGCGCACTGGCGGAGAAGAGGAAGACCAAGGATGATGACTTGCGGGAGTCCTATAACCATGAGTGACCCAATGTGAGTTTATTTTAAGGGACACTTACCTTCTGAACCATGGTGACGGCAGTCCTTGCTCTTGTGAAGAAGGCAGTGAATAGCTTTGACTAGGAGATGCTATGCAAAGAATGAAAGGAGATTTTTGCCACTCTCGCGGGTTTCCTAAAAGGTCAAGAGACATTGGAAACCATAGAACTCAAGGGTCTTTAAGAACTAGCCCAAAGCTGCTCACAACAATGGGCTGATTGCGAATCCCCGTGCCTCCGACATTCTGGGGGGTGGGAGGAGGCGGAGGTGGAGGTGGAGCGCATATTCCAGCATGGTTCTACCAGAATTATCCAAATTAGATAGTTCTTGCCTTAATCTATATCCGGGACATCTTCGGGATACCTATCGCATCAAAAGCAGCCAATGACAGGATGCGAGATGATAATGAAGGTGATTCTTAGCAAATAGAGGATGGAACGAACAGCGTTTATGACGGTCTACTGTATACATTACGGTAACAATTATACGTCCATACAAAGAAACCAATACATTCATGCATGGTAATTATGCAACTATTGTTAGGGTAAAATACAAAGACTGTAATTCCATGCATACCACCTATCCCACGCGATAGATCGCTCCAGACCTACCCCCACGCAGAAGCACTGTAATTAAAGAGCAATATTGGTTTCATAGCAACTAGAAAAAGGATCTTAGAAATGGCTCGGTTATATGAGACGGACGCCTCGGTAAATGTCGCGCTCTTTGAAAGATCCCGAACCTTGATACCCTTCATAACCGAGACACATCATCTTCGGGGAGCTCCTGCAGCCAGCCAGCGACACTACGCTCGCTGGATCCCCCACACCAGCTTCGCCTATGACGGACTATAGCAGCCAGCGGGTAAATGAATTCGCCAGCCTCACAAAACCTCATTTTCTAGATTCCAGATGATGCGATTATCGGGCTTGGTTCTGCCACCGCGTCCGGATATTGTATACAATGGCAGGTAGATACGATACCAAGGGGGAAAGAAAAAACAATAAAGAGTGAGTGAGAGGGACACTTCGGCGGACAGGATAAGGCAAGATGTGCAAAGGAATCATTTACGAGAGTGCATCTGTACTTTTACTGATGGTTACGATCGTCTACATTGCCAAACCGACCAAGATAATTTGGTCAACAGAAGTATAGGACAACAAAACCTACAAAGATTCAAAAGCAATGTTTAGAAACTTGGTCATTTAGGGACAGTATATGGTCAGTATCTGCGGGCAACAATGAAGTGACTATCACGGGAACAACAAAAATATCGTCCTCTGTCGACAATCGCATCAGCCATCATTTCTTCTTCTCCAGTTCCCTCCTCTCTAATTCCCTTGTCCATCCCCGTCAGGTTCAATGGCCCTTCACTCCTGGTCCTCATCAACGTAGTCGTCGGCTCTTTTGAGAGGGGTGCTCGGGGCTAACATGCTAATATGCAAGCCTCGTGTCACCATATATTCGGATTGGGGATTCTTACGGATGGCAGGCTCAGGGTTCTCGGTGCGGGCTTCCAAATCCTCAAGCTTGACAATCTGGGGGGCTGCCACGGCAACAGCAGCACCAGTGAAGAGGGCAACAACAGCCATGAACTTGATGAGCTGCATTTTGGTAGATCACGGACTATGAGAATTGGAGAAAAGAGGAGTAAATTTTCCTTCAAAATTGATGACTTGTGGTTTCAGGATGAAGATCAGGAGTGGAAATATCGAGGAGACTACACATGCTTATATATCCGTGGCCAGTGTCATAACCAGCATTTATCGCAAGATAACCTTGCTCGCAATGATAGGCCATGATCTTGTAGTGAGATTCTGAATCTGGCGGCCAGAGTCCGTGAACCGCTGATCCTTCGTTCACTTTATTCCGAGGTATACAGGTAAAACCCATGATAAAGTGATCTCAATGGCGTGGAACAAGTACCTTACGCGGCCCCTTTTCCTTTCTGACTGATATCCAGAGCATGAAAGCGGGGTTTGCAGCAAAGTCCTCATACAGTAGTCAAGAATATACTCCAAAAGCCCAGGGGAAATACTTCTGCCTATTGTGGACGATGAACTATCACAAAGCTCGCATATTGATACCACCTTTTGCTCCGCTGTCATCTACAGCCTTCCCCTCATATCCACTCATGCAAGGCCAACGAATCCACTGGTTCCAAGATGTGCATGGAAGAATTCAATGCACGAGCCCCTCAAACAAATTGCAGTCAAAGAACATTTGAGAGCTACTACGTAACATACGGTAGGTGAAAAGTTTCACAGACTCGTATGTACAAGTAAGAGGCACCGGGGCAGTGCAGCCTACGACGCGCTGCGGTGTGAACTAGGGCTATGCAGCTTGGTTTGGTGTATCGGGAAGTCAGTTTGCTTTATCTCGCATGCGTACCATAAAACATTACGAAGGTTAGTCTCTCCCAATGTTGGTTCTGCTGTGTCAAGTTTTACCCAAGTCAGCTCCTAAAATTTAGAGATTTTGAAAGTAGCCTTGCCTTGGATCTACTACCTGCTTTTAACACTCTATCTCCTAGTTTCTACGAGGCTAAACATCAGACATGGCGACACTGAGACCCATCGATCAGAAGTATGGACGCCTTGGTTTATTTTATGGCCTCACTGCTAACATAAGATACAGTTCTGAAGGATCCCGTGAATCACTCGAAGAGTCTGCGTCACATCATTTGATCGAGGACCATGAGCACTCAAGTCATAGGTCCCTATGTACACTTCGTCACGTTGGGCAGGGGAAAAGGTCCTACGTGTTGGGGCTTTTCGCAATTCTAGGACTGTGTTCCGCAATTTTCCTGTTGCTCGGTGTTGCCAGATACTCCCAGCAGCCCGAAGAGAGATGGACCGACTGTGGAGGTACACCAGAAGAAGCAAGAAGATGTGGCTGCAACTTTGATATCCTGACTTTTTGCTGGGTCTTTGAGGAGTGTGACGACATAGAGCTGACTCGGGAATTTTTGGAATTGGAAGATTGGAAATGGTTCACCGAGTCTGGAGATAATGAGACTGTTCCAAGAGAGGCCGCTGGAGCAGGTGAAACCGACCTGTTTGTTAGCTGGGGATATCATACTACTCATTGTACCTATATGTACAAGAAGATGCACAGAGCTATCATGCGGGGGAAACCAATGGATGGCCACCTCGGATCCTACAACCACACGGAACATTGTGCTTGGGTTCTCACCTCCGAGGGAGTTCCAGACACACTGGTGAATACAAGAGCTGAGGTCAGATATCCCAGTTGCGAGTGGTAGATAGGAGTACGAATACGATTTCATTTGGAGGAAATTAAAGACACATACTCCGTAGTAGGTAGAAGTTAAAGCAGTGAAACCGTCATTATGAATTAACTATCACACCAGTTTTCCCGCTGCTATAGAGAAAGTGTGAAGTCCAAGTACTCGAGAACTTGCTACGGATAAATGATGAATGAGTGAGTGTACATGAGTAGGGCAGACCGAACAGCTGCATCTCATGTTCTACTGCCCGTTCGATACTTTCACAATACGATAGGATGCAGGTATTTGCACGGCGGAACAAATACATCATGTACTTGTAATATTCTGTATAGTAGTACATCAATGGTGAATTCGATGAGCGCTTGCATGAGGTGACATGAGCCGGGGAGGATGGGGATGCTCGGGGAGACGTTTGCGGCCTTCCAGGCCCCATGGTACCCCCATGTGCCTGCCCGCGATCAAGGCGGAGGTGGACTCGGATTCCGGCACAGATGCAATGGGCATAGCTACTAGTAGCGATCAACCTAATGATGTCAAGGGACAGGGGATTGGCGATAGGGCGCCGGGGATGGAGTTCCTGGCCGCGTACCCCTACCTCAAAAGGGGAACACCAGCAGCCAAACTCGTGGCCCCTCTTTCCACAAAAGGATTCAGGCACCTAATTTCATCTGGATCGAATAACTCGATTGCGCTGGGAGTATCTAGGATCCCCTCTTTATTTCCCCGACAAGGAGGTACGTGCACTGCATTATCTTTTGCGCGCCTGCCCAATCAGCAGACGAGGAAAAGATCCCCCGCGGACATGCAGGTGTATTGTTGTCTTTCCCCCTGTCAGCCCGTATCTATGGCGAACTATAAAACACCAAGCCTCAGCCCTGTCATTTAGCATTGCAGCACATCTCGTCGGTCAAAGCGTAGTGTCTCCACCTACGTAGATGAGACTCGATGTAACAACGCTACGGTATACTAATTGCTTAGCGTGTCCACGACCCCGCGCGAGATAAGACAACGATGAGCGTATAGGAAGGCGACTGGAGGTCCTGGATGTTACTAGTAGTACTAGATACATGGGGAATGTGCGTTAACCCCCCTGAATTGTATTATGCGGTAAGAATCCGGTGGAGAGCGCTGTATTGTATTCCAGATGGCATCGTCCACGCAAGGCTGATGTTCGACGTATGGGATATTTATCACCGATAGAGAAATGGGTATAGAGTTGAAGGAAAGATCTATCGCCCGCGACACAAATAATGCGCTGGCGACTGCAGGCCTAAGCTGAGTGGGACAACCCCCCATTCGTCTCTCCTACCTTGCTTCTCCCCTTTTCTTACCTGCCTCTGTCTCTTGCGAGTTACGAGTTCGTACTAATCTTCTGAAGCCTGAGTGAAAATGGTGCACATGCATCAAAGAGCACACTTCCCCTATGCTCTGATGGCAATCGGGGCGGCGGTTGCGTCTTTCATACTTGGCTGGTTACCAATCAGTCTTTCCAAATGGGTCAACGCCGTGGGATTGGACTTGTCTATACCCTACCTGAATCATGATTTCCGGAACCCTCTGCTAGGAAATCCTGCCATCCATGCCGATGCCCCCAACTATGAAGTCCAAATATTTTCCCGAGATCCGTTAGTACTATATATCACAAATTTTGTAACCCAGAGTGAGATCGATCACCTGCTTCGGATAAGGTGAGACTGACCGGGAAAAGGCTCAGCCAGAACCCTTTGCCATCCTCATGACTCGAGCTAATATGCCTTTAACAGCGAAGGAAGATACGAACAGTCAATGGTATACCCAGTCAGCGGTGAGTATGTGGATACCAACCAGCGTGTGTCAGAGTCGGCCTATGTTCCCAGAGATGACGTCGTCCGCCAAATTGAGAAAAGAGCCCGGAAATTCCAAGGATGGCGTGGGAAAGCCACACATCTGCAGGAACTTAAAACGCAGCGCTACGGAGTGAATGGGTTCTACAATTTTCATTATGACTGGGCAGGAGATTCAGATGAAGGAAATCGGGTGACCACTTTTATGGTCTATCTCGCCACCAACTGCACGGGTGGAGGCACCAATTTCCCTCGGCTGGAGCGTCCCGAGGATCGTCGATGGTGTAATGTCATCGAGTGTGATGATGATGAGTATTCTGGCGTGACCTTCAAACCAATTCCAGGTGCTGCGGTGTTTTGGGAAAATATGCATCCCAACGGATCCGTACACAGGGCTACTCGCCATGCTGCCTTGCCGGTGAAATCAGGAGAAAAGGTTGGGCTTAATATCTGGGGCTGGGACACGTCTTGGAAAAGCGTTTGATAGATTGATGGCACGATGCACCATGTGTTACATATCTTGTCCTTCGATCCCCTTGCCTTGGACTACTTTATTGTGTATGTTAGTCGCTTTTCACACTCTTGGAGGAGACTCTTGGGGGATTTCCAGAGTGTAAACAATGGGATTTTCGATCAGAAAAGAGCTCCGCAGCATTTGCAATCCACCAAGCCATTGCCACGCAGAGCTATGAGACAATATTTCGGTGGCCCAGGTCCTGCGGGATTTTTGTTGTGAAAATAGGAGAGGGACGCCCTGTGGTTGGTTGGAGCGAGTCCTGCGAAAAGAGGAAACCGCATTAGTGCCAACCCAAAAGATGTTAGTTACACTGATAAGAAGTCGACAGAGAGGGGAAGCATCAAGTTATAAATACACTGCCCCCTCAGTTACGAACAAACATACCTTTCTGTCTGGCTATCAAGCACAAAATGCACCCCCCTCAACCCCTCCCCCGGGTCTGGATGGCCCACGAGATTATTCCAACCATGCAACGCATCATCTCCCAGAAGAACACCGTCCGGGCTGAAATCGTCCGCACCGTGAACCCCCCAACTGCCAGCTTTGATACAGTACTACGTCCCTGGGCTGATGTCGAGAATCTCGTACAAGGTGAACTGGGCATGATCTACATGCTTCAATACGGTTCCCCCGATATGGCCACCCAAGACGCGTTCACGCAGGCTCGTCAGCTTCTACTCGCAGCAGAGTCGGAATGGGCCTCCAGCGAGGACTTTTATCGTTTAGTCCAGGCTGTTTATGATAAGAAAGAAGAACTAGACGTCGAGTCAGCGCTCTTCTTGAAGGAAGAGTTGCTGGGTTACAAACGGGCTGGATGGGGCGTCCTGAGTCCCGCCCAGAGCGAGCAATATCTGCAGGGCAAAAAGGAGATATCCAAGTTGGAAAGCACATTTAATCGCAATCTCGCCCAGGAGGACGGCGGGTTGTGGTTTGCGGAGTCGGAGCTGGACGGCCTCCCGGCTGATGACATCGCCAAGTGGAAGATGATGGCGAATACAAAAACTCCAAGTCAAGAGAATCATGTGTTTGTACCATTTGCTAATGGTGGTATGTTGACGGTGGGAACACTGGCCAAGAATCCCGACACGCGCAAGAAAATGTATTTGGAGAACAACCGGAAGCTGGCAGTCAATGGACCTATCTTCGAGGAGATCGTTGCGCGACGTACCTCACAGTCGCAGTTTCTGGGATACCACTCGCATGCGGCCTTGGTGTTGGAAAGCAAGATAGCCAAGACACCACAATGGGTGGAGAGCTTCCTGGGTCAGATCCGTGATGATTTGGTGGCTCGGGGAAAGGCAGAAGTCGAAGTTTTGCAGCAACACAGACTTCAGGATCTGCAAGCACAAGGTCAAGAAGCGGAAGGAAATTTCCCGGCATGGGATCAAATGTACTACCAGCGTCTGGTTGAGAAGGAGTTTCATATCGACCACGTCCAGATCTCCGAGTTCTTCCCACTGGAGAGCACAGCGGCAGCCATGTTGGAGATCTTCGCATCCTTGTTGGGCTTGCGTTTCGAATCTATCGCCGCGCAGCCCGACCAGCTCTGGCATGAAAGTGTCCAAGCATTTTCAGTCTGGGACGAACATACCTCTGAATTCATTGGCTATCTTTATTTCGATCTGTTGTGGCGAGAGAACAAATACCGAGGAAACCAGAACGTGGCGATTGAGGCGGTAGGTCCTATACCAATGACTAGCAAAGACGAATTCAGGCTTTGAACTGACCCAACATGATAGGGATACACCAAACCAGATGGCAGTCGGCATTATCCTTCCACAATCCTGATGTGCTCTTTTCCCACACCAACCCCAGACAGTTGCGCTCTACTCAAGCATCACCAAGTGATAGCTCTATTTCATGGTCTGTAGATACCCCCAAACTCTCTCTTTCCATCCACCAACCAATTAATTTATTCCAGAACTTGGCCACGGTATCCACGACCTCCTCTCCAAAACCAAATACATACGCTTCCACGGCACCAGCCTCCCCCGCGACCTGGCCGAGATGCCTAGCACGAAGCTCGAGAACTGGTGCTGGCTGCCCGACGTGTTAAAGAACATAAGCCGTCACTATACAACTCTAAACCCAAACTACCTGGCAAAATGGCGAAACCAGAACCCCGGCCTGCCTGACCCACCGGAGAAGATTCACAACGAGTCGGTAGACAACTTGGTTAAATACCGTTACTGGGGGAGAGGGCTTTATCATCTAGAGCAACTGTAGGACCTCCCTTCTATCCCATTTCTCTTTTCATATATAGTATTTTATCTCTGTCCCCTGTATACATACCTAACATGAGCAGAACAACATCACTCTTCGACCTCCAAATCCACTCCCAACAAACCCCCCAGGATCTAGCATCCCTCAACATCCAAAAACTCTGGTACGACCTCCGCCAGCAGCTCGAAGGCATGGACTTCTCTGAATGTCGAGACGGGTTCGATTACTGCTCCTTTACTCATCTATGCGCTGCGTATGATGCGGGTTACTACTCTTATTTATGGTATGAAATCCCCCGGTTCTTTATCCCTTTCTCTATCTCTCACTCTCTCTTTATTTCTATGATATACATCCCTTCTTCTCTAGCAGTTATGTATCCTCATTTCCTTACGAAATACACCAAGCTAATACAACCTACGTAATAGTTGCGCCGCCTTCGCAGAAGACGTCTTCGCGACCAAATTCGCCCATGACCCGTTCAGCCGCAGCACATGGGATGAATACCGGCGAATGTTCTTGCAGATTGGTTGCGGACATGGAGATATGCTGGGATTATTGGCGCAGTACTTGGGTCGGGAACCGAATTCGAGGGCTTTGGTGGATCGGTTGGTGGGGGCGGCGGCGGTTGTATAGCTTGGGAGGGTGGATATATTGCTTAGTGAGGCCGAGTTGTTGTTGTTTCTATATACAGCTGCTTCAGATAGAATTGTTTTGAAGCAGATTCGACATGGATTGGTGGTTTGATCTGTTGCGGATCACTCTACTACGGTTTGCCCGATGGCCGCTGTCGGCTGCTGTGCTACACGCTTCCGGGTAGATGAAGTTGAAGGGGACAAAAAGTAGATACTCAACTTCTATAGTAAAGTCCAGATCAACAGATCAATCAAATATAATTGTTCAGCCCGCAGATAATTGACCGAGAAACTTGTACTTCACCGTCTCATCTGGTCGCAGTCCCGTAACCGTGACCGTCTGGTCATCGCCCGGCACAATGTCGATCGCGCTATCGCTAAGCCGGATGCCGTCTCGCTCCTCGAATACCAAGCACTTGACTGGCTTCTGTGTGCTGATCCTGAATGTCTGCTGATTAGAAGTTTGGGAGACCCTCATCACCTCGAGTCCACGATCCGAAAAATCGAGATACTTGAACGGCTGGGGCCAGTCCACGTCCCGCGCGGCAATGTCACCGTTCAGCCAGAGTCGAGCAGCGAGAACATGTGGTTCGGCATCAATGGTGTGGTTGATAAGTCCATCCGTGATGATGTTTGTAGTGCCATTGGGGACTATCTTGACATCCTCACGCACAATGCGCTCCCGTATCTCGTGGCCGGTGTCCACAGAAATAAACCTAAGCTCCACCTTTCCAGACAGCTCCTCCTGTCGTGAACTGGCAATCCAGAGCTCAAACTTGCTCGTCTTGGGAGGCTGCGCATGGGTTATGCTCCAGTCATGGTGTTCCCGTCGCACGCCGACGGCAACTGGATTCAACACACGGGCGACAGCGTAGAAGGCAGGCTTGGGCCGCAGGAAGTAGTCCACAATGGCCCACGAGATGGTTGGCCAGCAGTCATTCAGCTGCCAGAGTAGTGCACCTCCACAGTGTCTTTCATCGCCCCATTGGCGACGCCACCCACGATATCCAAACATCATTGTCTCGGCTTGGACAACTTGGGTGAGGTAGACGTAGGTCTAAATCGGGTTAATACCTATCAGAAGATTAAGAGCCATTACATACCTCCAGGTCAGTAGCCGTTCTCAGGTTTTCCACAAGGTATGTAGCGATGCGACGTTCGTGACCGTCAGCTTTATTGTGGAAATCAAGGACGTGCGACTGCGGGTATTTGTCTTTTTCGTTCTCGACGAAATAATCAATAGTCGACAGATGTGGGAATGCTTCCATCCCAAACTCGCTGTTGAAGCGACCGCCTAGTGTATCGAAGATCTGATACTTTTCCTGCGTTCCATGCCAGACTAAGACTATCAGCATGGTGTATCTGAGCAGGGGATGGGTTTATTACCATTCCACTGGTGAAGATCACCGACCGTCGGATCAGAAGATACCTTGCCATCTCCCCAGGGACTGCCGGGATGATAAAAGGTCTTTGGAGACAAGTCCTGTATCACGTCTGGCAAAAGCTTTTCGTAGATATACCGGGCTGGAAAATCGGTCTTCAGCCAATTTTCCGGGTTTTTGTCTTCATAGTTGTATGTAAGTCCTGCTTGTTCCTGTACCTGGTAGTCTTCGTTGTTGCCGGCGTAGAGTACAATGGAAGGATGGTGACGCAACCGGCGGACATTATAGATGGCTTCTTTTTCGATAGACTCCAATAACTCGGGCCAGGTTGGATAGTTTCCGCAGCCAAACATGAAGTCCTGCCACACCAGGATGCCCAAGTCATCACAGGCTTGGTAAAAACTGTCATCTTCGTAGCAACCGCCGCCCCAGACCCTAGGAAGCATTAGCACGTATCAAAGATCTTTCGACTGAGAAACAGACCGGACCATAGCTTGGCGACCTGCGACCATCAGTTCAATCCATTTCCGATACCGTTCCGCGTCAATGCTGGGGAGGAGATTGTCTGCAGGGATCCAGCACGAACCACCGCAGAAAACATCCACGCCGTTGACCCTGAAGAAGAACGATTTCCCATGCTTGTCAGGCCGTTGAATGACCTCCGCAGTTCTTACACCAATCTTCTTGGTAGCCTTGTGAAGTTCATCTTGATCTTTCTCTAACGTCACTGAAACCTCGTAGAGATTTGGATCGCCATACCCATGAGGCCACCAGAGACGCGGTTGAGGAATATCAAACCCCACCCTTGCGATTCTGTTTTCTGGTGTGGCTGTTTCTCGAGCAATTTCCTTACCTTCAAAACTGAGCGTAAAATTGACCTTGTATGATGAATCAAGGTCCACAGAATCCAGCTCAGTGAATGCTGATACGTGAGCGGACTCATGAGTGGGATCTAGGCTTATATCTGTCCAGAGATCTGCTAGCCTTGCAGAGTAAACCTCCAGCCGCACTTCCCGCCAGATCCCCGCAGTCATTAGGACTGGGCCCCAATCCCAGCCCCAGTGATACTGTGCTTTACGGACGGTCATCCGAGCAGGATCTCCGTTAAAAGAGGCCCACTTGTGGTTGGGATCTTGCTTCCGAAGCTCCTGGGCGCGCAGCATCGCACAATCAAATTCAATCTCCAGAGTGTGTTCACCCTCAGCTTCCAGAGCTTTGGTGACATCGACTCGATGGGCTTGGAACATGTTATTGCTCTCCAGGATGACATTGTTGTCAAGCTTGACTTTGGCAAATGTGTCCAGCCCGTCGAATGCCAGAACAACCACCGAGCCTGCGGGTATGGTTGGCTTCTGCAAGATTTTCCGGTACGACCATGACTTCTCGTTGACCCATCTGGCACCTAGCTCATTGAACCCCACGTATGGATTATCCAGCCTGTACGATATTCATCCGGTCCGTTAGCGATCAATCTAGCAGATGTTTCGCCTGACAACCCACCTTCCATTCGCCTGTAAGTCCTGATGGACGACGGACGGTACTTCAGGGACAGACATCCATGCGTCTGGAGAACTGTCTTCGCTGTCTCTGAAGTACCATCCTGTTGATAGAATATACGGCGTAAACGTTGCCATGACGTGGCCTGGGAGGGGTAATAACCGACTAACTGGCGCCTGAAGGTTGCTGGAACTTGGTCACAAATCGACGAGAATCAATGGCGAATAAATAGAGTCCCATAGCCTCCCAACTCGACGAGATATCGATATCTTTGGCTATAGTTCCATGGACCGGTCAACGGGGATGCTCAGAGCCTGGGGGAGCTATGCGGAGGCTTCCCCGCCTCCACGTGCTGGCCTTTCCTCTTTGGGCCATCCCCTGGCGGGACTGCTCCTTTCCCAAAGAGGCATCGGCTCCTCGGGGCCCTGCGGCGCCGACCTTCCCCAGCCTCTCTTCCTACTCTCTCCCCGTCGTGTCAATTCAGGCAGAAGAATAGCTATCAAAGCCTTCTGCTGTTAGCCTCAATTCAAGATGGACCCGTACTGAGAAGCGCTCCCGGCCTGGTCGGGCCGGACTGAAGCAATTCACCTTCTATCCGAAACCGTATGTCTCTGAACTGAGACAGACCTTGCCGTTTCTGGCACGGATGTGGCTCCGTGTACGGTCTGGGGAGAGTCGTCCGGTAGGGGAGCTTCTTTGTTGTCCGAGATAGATAGTACCTGACACTCCTCGAGATCTCCAGATAAATCGATCACCCGTCACCAACCTTCTCAATGACCTCCTCTCCTTTTTGCCGTCTTGGTGGCCACCATCATGATGGTCCGGGCGCACCCAATAAATAAGCGACCCCCATGACACAGTAAGGCTGTCGCAAGGTGCCAGTATCCGGCGGCTTTCGCCACTAGCCTACCTACCCCTCGTCCCTTGGACTACTCCGTACAACCAACTCATTGCCATTGCCAGACACTAGGGGTGGACTGACGGCCTGAATCCTGGGCGGCAATAGCCGACGGCCCCCTCATCTTACCTCGGCGTTCTCGTGCCTGCGATCCTGGATAGAAGGACCTTTGGGTTAATCGGCCTACTCATCCGATCAGGTGCTGTTCTCCCTTGGCATGCATGTGAAATGGATAAATGTCTCATTCTTGGCGCCTGGCCAAATTAGCCTGATTGAAGGCGGCGCGTCAGCAAGGAAATTGACTATTGGAGATCATTTCGGCGATTGGCTGTCCCTTTCCCGACAAGCCGAGATGATTGTCGTGCGCAAGGCCTCCTGTCCCTGAGACGGTTCGGTTCGTCCCGAATCTCCAGCTGTTGGATTATTGCTAAGACTGCCTTCAGACTTGATGTGCACTGTCAGTTCCCCGGATCTTCAACTGGAGTTCCAGCTGACTGTTACGTCTGAGTCTATTGTTTTTGTGGCATGGCAAGAACGCAAGAGTAGTCGAGCTTCTGCAGGTCTTTCGCAGATCGAATCCCCCGAGTCTCCGAAAAGTGTGTTCCAGCATCTGACTCCTTCACGGGGTTTAATTTATTCTGGGATATGAAAAGTTGGCCACCTTATGCGGGGTCACAGCTGCAATTGGTGGAGGCAAATTTCACCCAACAATCGAGCTTGGTGAAGGCTGCAAATGGGCAGACTCAGGGACCCTGATTTTTCCCTCGAACATCTGGTCAATGTCGCTCCAGTCAGGAGCAGTAAGCTCTCAGTTCGCGGATGAAAGGATAGTCTCCAAGAAGCTCTGCGCCGATTACTTCCGGCGAACCTTGTCATCCACACGGACGTTCTTGCTGCCTTCCTGGCCACTAAGCGATCAGGTGGCACCACAATTCTGATCATGATGGGCGTGCACTCTTGTATTTACTGCTCGCATCATTGCGGCGGGGCTCTTTGTCTCTTGCAGAAGCGGAACCCAGCAGAAGTCGACTAGATTTCTTCAGGCTCCTAATCCCCGATTAATCTTTCAGACTTTGTGATAGATCGTAAGCATTGCACTATTGATTTGGTGAAAGCTAGGGTCGTAAAATCCTTCTACTGTGGACTGTGGAGTCTCGGATCCTTTACATCGACCATCGGGGGCGCGATGCTATCCCCGAGATGAGAGAAAGCCAAGCGGCTATAGGGCACATACACAGCTGCCATTTCCCAGCACTCGGAGACCCGGGGATGGACGAGCCCTCTCTGATAGGTGGAAGGATCGCACCACCATCACATCCAAGTGTACCTACTGGACAGCCAACCTCCGACCCAAGGGGAACAGACCACCGCGTGGTGTTTAGCGAGTCTGTGGGCACATCACACAACCTCTCTCGGACGCATGCTCACGCTGGGATGAACCCGGGATATAATTAGGGCCGGGGGTGAATATAGTAGGCAACCAACGGGGGCCTGCAGGTCGGTTCGTTCCCAGGCATGCAGACACCAGACAGAAACGGTCGCTTCCTGCATAAAATAAATTAACCAGGAGAAATGCGGGGGTGGAGGCGACACTGACCAGTGATGGGCCCCGAGGGTTCTCGTCCAGGGGACCTGTTGGGCACCGCCAGCGCCCTTCGGCTCCCTTCACACCGTCGATTCCAGAGCGTCAACCGTGCCGATGATCATCATCATGCTCTCCACTCAATCTCACCGTGGTCACCCTGCTCACCTCCGAAAACGTGGGCTAGGGCGTTCCTCATTGATATATCGTGTTTTCTTCCTCGTCGCCGTCGCTCTGCATCTGACAAGTCCACCTTTCTTCTTTTCCCCAGACAATGGCCACTGCAGCGACTAACTGATTACCTGCATAGCATAGCTGACTGGTGCCTCTTTCCTCGATTCCATTCGATCCCCTCTCCTCCCTCCTCCCCTGACAAACAGCATCCCTGCTCCCTGGTGCATCTAACCTGCTGGTCTCCCTGTGACTCGGTGCCAATGGCCGTTTTGAGTTAACCACGCCACCCTAGAGTGTCAACCGGTGGGACATCGCATCTATCCCCTCCAAAAGGCAGCCCAGCAAATAATCCCCGATCGCATAACAATGTTCCATACTTTTGAAGGGTTCGAAACCCCCGGCCTTCCGACTTCTGCACGGGAGCGCAGCCAACGTCAGCCGTCAGTCGGACGCCGGGTCACTACGCTTCGGGCCTGCACATCCTGTCGACATCGGAAAATCAAATGTGACGGTGAAAAGCCATGTGAAGCATGCAGATGGTATAAAAAAGCAGACATGTGTCAGTATTCGGATCCTCGGCCATCTCGCAGGTGCGATTGCCCCCTTTTCTTTGCCATCGGGTGCGAGGACTGGGATCAGGACAAGGCTAACGAACGTATCGGGCATCCAGGCATGTGGAGAAACTGTCAACCACACTAGACGAATTTCGTGGGGTGCTGGAAAAGCTTTTCCCTGGCATTCCAGCGGAGACCCTAGTAAACCTGCCTCGGGAGAAGCTCCTGGAGCTGACAGGCAAGGGGCCATCCCAGATGCAGGCGCAGGCGCCACATCCGGCATCCCCAGCAACCTCGGCATCAATGGAGGCACACGCATCTCCCGCGTCCAGCGAAGATGGCAACCTCGAGTCTTTGCAGACAATCCCCGATCACACAAATGATAATCGCGACCTGAAGAGCCCCGAATTTACGGGGACTGTATCGGACGATGTCAATGCCCTGTCTCTTTCGTCCAAGCAACCATCCTCCTATCTCGGCGTGTCTTCCATTCATGCTGTGCTGAAAGTGATCGTCTGGTTGGAACCAGGATCCCTTGGCCATCTCTCTCGCGCTCCAGCCGTTGGTGTTCGTAGAGAATCTGTCATGGATATCACTTCTCCCGAGGCCCAGAACTGGCAGGTCTATAGTTCCCAGCCAGGCCAAGATACGCCAGCACAGACTCCACTACAGGTGCCCGAGTCGCAGTTACTCGAATCTTACTTTACTTACTTCCAACCTTTTGTACCGATGTTGGATGAACAATCGTTCCGCCAGACCTACCTTTCCGCGCGCAGGAAAGATGAGCAATGGCTCGCATTAGTGAATATTGTCTTTGCCTTGGGTAGCATCGCAGCTTGTCCTGCGGATGACATGTCTCACAAAGCCTATTACATGCGCTGCAAGAGCTATCTGACTCTAGAAAGCCTTGGGTCTCCGCACGTGGAGACCATTCAAACGCTGGGCCTGATGGGTGGTTATTATCTTCACTATACCAGCCAGCCCAACCTAGCTTACTCCATCATGGGAGCCGCATTACGCATGGCGGCTGCTCTAGGATTACACAAGGAGGTTTCTGACAGTCAGTATGGCAACACTAGACAGAAGCTATCTTCGATTGATCAGAAGCGTCGAGTATGGTGGTCGCTCTTCTGTCTGGACACGTGGGGCGGCATGACTCTAGGGCGACCCAGTATGGGTCGTCTTGGTCCGACTATCACTGTTAAGCTGCCACACTACAGAGAAACAGTACGTAGCTCGGCATGTGATTCCCAATAAATTTACTGACATACTTAGGGGAATGTGCTCGACATCCTACCACTCCTGGAAAACGTTCGCTTCTGCAAGATCGCCACTCAGATACAGGAGGTTCTGGCAGTATCACCGCTCACAAAACCTCACGAAATGGCACAACTTGATGGCCAGCTTCTCGAGTGGTATGATAACCTCCCTTACATTCTCAAAGACCACGAGCCATGTTCCGAGTCGATCGCAATCACAAGAACCGTCATGAAATGGCGATATTACAACCAGCGCATGCTCCTGTACCGCCCGACGCTGCTAAGCTATGCTATGCGCCGAGTGCCATACATCGTGCTCCGGTCTGAGGAACGAACAGCGATCGAACGATGTAGAGAGATTGCAGAAGCTACCATCCAGGATGTGGCCACAAAGGCTCAGTTCCATCAGATGTCCGGCTGGAACGCAGTATGGCTTATTTTCCAGGCCGCAATGGTTCCCCTCCTAGGCCTGTTTCTTAATGATAGCACGGTCGATGACCCGAGAGCCACCATCGAAGCATGCCAAGCCCAAGTCGAAACAACAATGCTTGTCCTGACACGTCTTGAACCTTGGAGCCCAGCCGCAAAGTCGACGCTGGAAGCCGTCTCCCGGATATTTGAGGCCAGCAAACGAGGCTCCAATGCTGTCGGAGAAGCCCACAGCATTCACGATGGTAGCTGTGCCACGTCATGCGAAGACACTACTCCTAGAATGGCCCCGGGAGTCCTTCCATCACAAGCCGATTTGAGTCGGGTGATGATGACACACGAGCATGGCTATGTCGATCCATTCGAGCCTCCATTTATTGATGACTCGGCTGGGCAATACCTTTGGGATTTCCTGAGCTGGAGCGACAGCAACTTGTTGCATGGCTTGGTTGATATCGACAACGTCAACCATGCTGCCTTGTTCACTCAGGAGGAGAGAGGTGCTAAATATGCCAACAATGACGCCGCATACTTTGGCACGCAAATGGGGGATTCAACATACTTTCTCAACTCAGCGACACCTTTCTACTAGCTCAACTGTTTGAAGGGTTCATTGATCGCTACTGGCATTCGCTTTAGGGACCCGGGGGTTCTGTTATTCTCACTCGTTTCTGTCTTGTTCTTTATCTTCTTGTTTATTTACCCTTTTTGCTAGCGATCTTCAGGTTTCTTTCGTGTCATGTGTTATGAACGATGCATATATAGGCGATGTTATGGATGTCATCCACCAAGTACACAGTCTTAGGTATGACAATAGTATGTGAATATAAGCTTTTTTTTATATATTCCTTTTACTAGTACACTCCATGTCCGGTAGTTCCTACCAGCCTGTGACATTATAGCCGCCACCCAGTCTTCTCCTTCATGATAGTATGAACGTTCATTGAATTTATATCAGCAGCAATCGCCACAACATAAGACACCTATGAGTGCTCTGAATCACTTCCTAAAATACAGCTATACAGAATCATCACCGCTACTCAAAAAACCGGTTCCCCGGCCGCGGCAACCCCAAATGCTCCCGCAACGTACTCCCCTCATACTCACTCCGAAAGATGCCTCTCCGCTGCAACTCTGGCACCAACCGCTTCGTCACATCCTCCAGTCCCTGTGGTAGGAACGGAAACACGACCGTGAATCCATCCGCCGCCTCCTGGACCAACCATTCTTCCATCCCATCCGCAATCGTCTCCGGGGTCCCCACAAACGCCAGCCCAGAGTACCCCCCATATCTCTGCGCCAACTGCCTCACCGTCAACCCCTCCTCCCTCGCCAACTTCACCGCGCCCTCCCGACCCGTCTTACTCGCATTCGTCTCCGGGAGATCTTCCGGCAGGGGCCCATCGGGATCCAACCCCGCTGCATCCGTCCCCAAGACAACCGACAACGACGCGATCGCACTATCATAATGCACCAGGGCATCCAACCGTAACCTCTTCTCCTGTGCTTCTTGAACCGTATCCCCAATGACAATAAACGCCGCCGGCAGAATCTTAATATGTTCTCTCTTCCTCCCCGCGGCCACCGCCCGTCCCTTGATATCAGCATATAGTTCCTTCGCGGAAGTGATATCCCTCGGCGAACAAAATACCGCTTCGGCCGTCTCCGCGGCTAACTGTCTCCCTGGTTCTGATTGTCCAGCTTGGATAATGACAGGCCATCCCTGGACCGGGCGAGCGATATTCAACGGCCCCCGAACTTTGAATTCCTCGCCTGCGTGGTCCAACACGTGCATCTTTTCCGGGTCGAAGTAGATTCCCGTTTCCTTGTCACGGAGGAACGCATCATCGGCGAAACTATCCCACAGACCCGTGACGACGTCGTAGAACTCCCTTGCGCGTTTATAGCGCGAGCTGTGCTCGAGGTGCGCATCTAGGTTGAAGTTCTTAGCTGATTCGGGGTTCGATGTTGTGACGATATTCCAGGCCGCGCGGCCGTTGCTGAGGTGGTCGAGGGAGGCGAAGCGCCGGGCAATGTGGTAGGGGGATTCGTAGGTCGTGGAGGCTGTGGCGGCGAGGCCGATTTTGGTGGTGATGGCTGAGAGGGCGGAGAGGAGAGTGAAGGGTTCGAAGGAGGTGATAGTGTGGCTGCGTTTGAGGGCCTCCGTAGGCATGTTGAGTACCGCCAGGTGGTCGGCCATGAAGAAGGCGTCGAATTTGGCGGATTCGAGTTGTGTGATGAAGGATTTGAGGTGGGTGAGGTTGAAGTTGGCGTCCGGGTAGGAGTCGGGGTATCGCCAGGCCCCGGTGTGGAGGCTTACGGGGCGCATGAAGGCGGTTAGGTGGAGGGTTTTCTGGGGTTCAGACATGGTGGCGGTGGTGGTTGGGTTTTAGATGGATGAGGGTTGTAATGTAGGTTATGGGGGGGG